>QVRM01002119.1:0-103526 GCA_003439945.1 Dermanyssus gallinae | reverse complement strand
AGGGTCGACCAAAGTGCTTCCAGCATACCGCCAATCCAACGGATTTACGCAGCCACGATAGGAATATTCTAAGGGATTTCTACTCAGCTCCGCTTGCGCTGATCTGATTGTGTTAATGATGCTTGACCGTGTTGTCCAGTCTCCAGTAGAATCCATTGACTGTTTGCTTTTACCGCTGTCAACACCGCAATGCAACAAGGTTTTTGTTGCCAGCCCTATGTGGCTATGGCAGCTAGCTTGAGGCGAACTACACAACACACTATATCTAGTCACGTATTCGCCTGTAGCTTACACAATTATAACTAGAAAAGAATGTAATTTAATGATTAAGTTGACGACACCTCGAAACTAGCCACGTTTGCCGCTTTACACCTATATGCCGAGGTACCGTAAATTTAGTTTGCTGTGGATTCGTCTTGTCGCCACCGCTTAACTAATAAGACGCTTAGAAAAACAGGACGGCAAAAATATTGCTTCTCCTGTTCTCAACTGGTTGAGTGTTAAATCGCAACAGCTGGCGAAAAGCAGTTGTATATTAATGATAGAAAAATGGTAATTATAATAATAATGATTAATGATTTCTGTGCCCATCTGACCGGCTGCCGCCTCTGTCTGGGCTTCTGGACTTTGTCTAGGGTGACTGTTGTACCTGGAACATCTCGTAGACACTATGACTTTGGCCTTAAATTGTATTCGTTTTTCGGTTGGCTGGTTAGTGACAGGGGAGTTTTACCCTGACGGACTCACGCCATAATAGAATAGAATACGGTATTTTTGGGCTCTTAGTGGCTCCGTTATTGCCCTCTTGTTCTTAACTTCTAAAACGGCTGTGGCATTGCTTATTATTTTTTCTTTGGATCATAATCAGCATGTTCAGCCAGGCCAATATATATATATATATATATATATATATTGAGCCCTCAGCCGTAGAGTATTTTTTAAGTGCTCCCTACAAGAACTAAGTCGAACTGCTAATAATATATAATTGTGTTGTTCAGGATAGAGCACTTTCCATAACTTTTGGCTTCTTAATTGTTTTTTGGCAATAGAGTCCGTGTCATCACGATATTTTGACTTTAATTTTTGCATTCCTCCATCTGTAGTGGGAACCGGAGGTGTTGAAGCAGTGTCGCACTTCACCTATCCGCTGTACATAGATATGTATATACGTAATAATAGAGAATGTCTGTGAAAGAGCGTTGTACAGTGTGTTTATACATTATCGTGCTATGAATGCTTTGCGTATGCTCGAAAGATATCGATGCTGCTGGTATGTCTTTTAAAATTAGTATACTGCAGGAATGTTGGATATGATTCTGGTTCTGCATGAGACTATATATGTATATATACATACACGTGAAAAAGGAGAACAGTCAAGATATGGTTGTCCCTGTGAATAAAACGGAATAAATTGCGTCAAACAGAGTCATTATTTAATACCTAAAATACACGTTTCAAAATGCAATGGTTTTCGAATTGTTCACACATTTTTCTTTTCGAATTGACTTAAACGGATTTTCAATTAAATTCTGGTCAATTAAATTCTGATGAATGTTGTGATTATATACGAGGAGCCCCGATGTATAGAATATACAGGATGTCTAAAACAAATTCCTTTTTGGGAAGTACAAGCCTTCGTTAGTTACTAAAAGGTGCCCTAAATGACTAAAATGTAATAGCGTACTCTGGAAAGGTCTATCCGCAATTGTCGCGGCGATTAACTCGATTGTAACTCGATTAGATTATGGATAGACTTGTAGTTGGACAACAGCATAAAGCATCATTGCTGTATCTCAGTTTACAATACGCAACACCTCTCGTGAGGCCGTAGTGGATATAGAAGCGTTTTGCTAATCGAATCCTACGAGTTTGCGCATAAGGGCGTCGCCCATTGATGTCAGCGTACATGTGGTTTAGGCTAAATTTAGTCGAACTCTGCAACGACTATCAGCATCATTCATGCGATCGAAATATTGAGTGAGCTATCTGGCGACGATACGTTTACTGACGGTACTTTCGTTGAGCATTTCACTAGTAGTCTAAAACCGTAACTCATACTTGGAGGCCACCGAGGTTTGCATATATATATATATATATATATATATATATATATATATATATATATATATATAGTTGCATACCTACTTGCAGGACTCAGTAATTATTGAGTTTTTGTTATGAACATAAATATATATTCAGTAGTAAGTAGTACAGAGTCACACGCAGAACATTCCCTACGGCATCTTCCATAGCTAAAGAGCTAATTACATCTAAATAAACTGAACCACAATATAATTTAAAATTTGCGACTCTGTGTAAGCTCTGAGTTTTTTCTTCAATAGCTAAATACTCTGTGTATTTCTAAGTCTTGCAGCAGGTAAGCTACTTCGAATATTCACTGCTGATGTTTAAGGACCTTGTAAAGCGAAACCATAATTAAAATGCGGATGACTACCGTATTTCTAACATGTGCCACAGCATGATGCCGACATGGACGGAGAGATTCCTTCCAGGCCTGATTAGCCATAGCTGGTGATAAGTAAAATTATCTAGGCATTTTTAGGTATTTTTTTAAATACTCTTGCCGTAAAATACTTTTCCAGGACGGCACTTTGTGGTAAATTCAGACGGATTTTTTTTAAATGCTTAAGTAAAAAAGCCTACGGCTCCATGGATAAATAATACTGAGCCCGCGAGCATGCACACTAATGTGTAGCGCCACTTCGACAGAAAGCCATGTACTCGCGTTAGAAAAGCCGGCTTCCGCCTATCCATCTGCCATAAATGCGAAGTTCTCACGTCAATTCGATACTGTAAGGAGCTACGAATGCCTCTTTGAGTGGGAATAATATCACGCCCGTCGCAACGGACAGCTGTGTTGGGCTTCTCGCACCAGCCGCCGCAATAATCACTTTTTTCGAACGTTCAGTTACGTTTGTGAAAAGCTTGTACCTCGAAATGAAAAACTACTCTGAGATTGCAAAAGCTCTTTACGAACTGCACTGGCTCACCATGAAATAGGCTGCTGTACGCAGACGACTTCATTCTGCGCGGCCCCATTGTTTCCCACACCGGAGCTTTACAACCCTACATATGGGTTGCCGAGTTCCAACTGAAAAATTGACTTATTTTTTAAACTTATCAACGTTTTAAACCCACAAAACCAACGAGTCATTAGTAGCACTAATAATATATATTCTGCAAATGTATATATATATGAGCTTTTTAGATTTTTTATCACGACTTACTTCGTCCAGGTCAAGTATCGGCCATCCTATACAATGTCCCGCACATAAAGGAAGCGATATATATATATATATATATATATATATATATATATATATATATATGTATTCTACTGCGTTAACACAAGCCTGCAAACTCTTAGGAAAAGTCGGCTTGAAATGCCGGCGACTTTTAATCAGGGTCGCTGACCACTTCTTTCGTTTCGTCGACCCATCAGATCGAGATATATTCTGGCGCTTGCTCTATAAAAACTCACAGATATAACACAATTGCCAAATTGTTGTATCGGTGCAATTGGAGGTTATTATTTTTAGTCGTAGCGAATCACCCTTTAGCTCGGAGTGTGACGTATTTCATTAGAACAAATACATTGTGCATATACACTTCTGGACTAAAAGTCGCATCACCCATCACGTTTGACTTTTGGCATGTTTAATACTCACAATACTAAGGCCATATACATGGCCATTTTAACTGCTTTAAAACACGACTAGGCTTGTGGTTTTATTTTTTAAATGCTTAAGTAAAATGTGTCGAAAAATAACTATATCACACAGTGAGCAAATTTCGTTTTAATACAAATGTATAGTTGAACTGCTTTAATTTAACTATAAAATAGTGTATATTACCTCCTCGTGTACCAATACTGGCCATACGAGTCGGCATGAATTTAGTTAACTCACAAATCAATCATCTGAAGCATCTACATACATATTTATTCACCATAAAATCGGTAGCTGTACACAACGGATGTTATGAGAACTGGTGGTGAGTATGTCATTATAGCGACGCTGTATCTATTTTAGTGCATACAAGTATAAGTTGTCTATCAATATCACATTCTCTACAAAATCAACACACACACAACCATCGACCTCAACACACTGTCCACTCAAACACCTATTATGATGATAGTCATGCCATGTCGCTCGACAAACTAGTGCTTGGTCCTTCTGGGCTTCTCTTTTACATCTGTCCGAGCAAAACGCTGGCCCGTCCGAATAGTTATTGAATGTAAACTTCCTGCATGTTGCGTACCTCCCGAATCTTTTTATATTCTCTGAGTACAGCCTCACTAAGCGATAGTCCGTCTAGGGCGAAATTTTCTGTAAGACTTCGTTTGTGGCATAGTTGAAGCGCGAAGGTAGCAGACGCGTTTTTACGCCAAAAGGAAGCCGTGTGGTGTCAATGTAACGCTGAGATTAAAAAAAAAAAAGTGACTGAGGATTTCTAATTAGTGCCATGCGACGGGTGGCTGCGGCGTATGCCCCTCTTCGGCTAAAACAAAGGACTTTTATTTTATCTATGTTGATTTTCAGTCTGTTTTTCTGTGCACCAATTGGTAGTTTTCTTAAGAAATTACTGCAGATGTTCACGAGACTTTGCGAGGATGTCTAGGTTATCAGCGTAAACGGCGTGGAGGCGCGGAGCTTTGCGCTTGAGGGGAGTCACGAGTTCAGTTCCCTTGTCTGAAGTTATTGCACCCCCTCACCACGATTGAGCCGCCATAATCGACCGCTCCACTATGCACGGTTGTACAAGCCGCCTTTCTCGTCGTCAGTACGCTTTTCCCCGTCCATTCTTTTCCTGTTACCGTAGAGAGACGTCCTGGTTTCATCCAACAAACAGAACATTCTACCATTGGTCATCGGTTAAATTTTCGTCGTCTCACGCAAATCGGCGTCGTCATTGTCGGTGAACTGTGGTGAGTGATAAACTTAAATGGGCACTTGTGGGTCTAACGTTATGCAGACTTCGTCTCGCAGTACGCGCACTAACCATCTAGAGAACACGACGGATAACAGTCAATCAACGATTTCACATATTGTAGTTGTATCGGTCCGTTGGCTAAAAGTAAGCAAAGCAACGATCTGGGCGGTTTTGTCTGACCTAGTATACATTTCTCGAAACTTCTTGTTGGGTCTTTCACTTACCAATGCCATTGACAAAATTAGCCGATACTGCATATACGAGCGTTTTTCCCAGTTCATTGCTTTATAGGCTTGAAAATAGAACGTATCTTCCACATTGGCGAGTTGTAAAACTACGTTGATTGTCTTTTGCATAGTGTGAGCAGAAAATATGCCTAAAATGTGATGGTGATGACAATATTTTTCTTCAGAAGGTCCGAAGTGCGGTTGTTTTATTTATACATAATAAGTATGTAGCACCAACAAACAACTGACGATCGGCTGTACCGGCAAGTATACTGTCTCCAAGCCAATAGGCATGAAATGGTAGCTCCTTAACAGCTTAGGATACTTTCTTTGCCTTTGCGAATCTGCGTGTTCTGCGACCCACTCAACATACACTTAACATAGCTGTAAAGAAGGTATGATAACGCCGCCGTGCATAAGAGAGTTACTTCCCACACAAAGCTTTTACTCTGACCATAGTGTAATGGTGACCCCATCAGGTCATAATTCATTGCTTCTATTATTTCTCGTTACAATAGTAAACGCTGTTGTTTATAGGATAATGGGTGAGGCAGACTGGGATGTAGGGAAGCCTGCGAAGCCGCCTTGCTGTGTGATTCTTGCCAGGCAAACATATAATTGATGACTTTACCTCTTGCGATACATTTAGATACAAATATTATTTGGCTCTTACGATTGTTCAGTCGCACATCGAAGAAGTGGTCAATAAGACTTCAGCTCACAGGTTGTAATAGTACCCGTATGTCACAAAGAAGCGCTGTCGGGAAACCAGCATGGTAGTCCAATGTTCGGCACATTCAGTCATCAGCAAGGCGATATACATTGCTGAAGCATAGATAAATGCACTTAGAGCAAACCAGTCGCATTGTCTGACCATTCTCTTAGATGTCAAGGATCCGCACTGAGACTAACCCTAAGGAATATAACCTATTATGGATAGAGTACTTTGACTGCCGCATCGCTCGAAAGTGTATTCCGTTGCCTAAGCCGACGATCTGGCGCCGATAGTCCCCGCCCGTGTTGAGGATTTACTGTGAGGAGCAGCAAACTGAGCCTTCGCGAGTATCTGCGGTGTAATACTTCCACACGCCACGCCTCAAGTTGGCTTCACAAAAAACGAAACGCATTCTTCTAAACGATCTGAAACGCACTCCACAGGAATTACACTTACGCCTGAAATGAGTGATACATATCCAGTAACACCCTTGGCAAAGTGGGGGTTACTGGATAAGTAACCCCCACTTACACAGGGCGTGATCTTAAATCAGGCTCTCAAAGGAACACCCTATGTGCACTGCAAAAAAAGCTGCCAGAACCTAAGCAGAGTTAAAAATTACTGTGCAAAATAGAAGAGCAACCGGCTCTCGGGGACGTCTCTTAATATCATCCCATATGTACCGCTACCACCTTTGCATGGGAAGTCGCACGGCGTCTACAGCAGCCGTATAAGTCCTCTCCAGGCAGATTCCCTGAGACGTAGGTGTCAAAGAACTAGCTTTAAAATGCCTCTCCGTCAAACCGCGATCGGCGGGACAACTAGTCAGGAGAATACTCTAAGCAAGTGGAATCAGCAATCCAGCCGACGCGGCATGAATATTAACAACATCAATATTCTTTTATCTAAAAAAAAGGTAAATCTTTCAACATGACTTGCCTTACCTACTGGCGTAACTGCTAACATGACACGGCTTCTTTCAGCAATACTTACATCGCATTAGTAAAACTGATTCCCCCTTACGCCGTATATGACACTCAGAAATGGCTGACAGTGTTACGAACTGCCGTTTTCGATACTGAGCGAGAACTACTGTCTCGGAATTTAGGATTGGGAAACCCCCTGATATGCTAAGCTCTTGCAAAGGAACTCATTAGGAAACATGAGTCCCGTTCTATAGTCAACATTTCGAATTGTCCCATAGGCAAAAATAACGGCGTATAAAATGGCAATTTAAGGTGGCTAGGTGGAGTAATCTCGAAAGGCAGGTTCTGCGGTCACCCCCGACTAGGGGCAAAGAGAACATTTTGATTCGAGTCAGCTTATATGTCCCACACTACCGTGGCTGTAACAACGACGTCTAGTGTACATGCATTTTGATAGTTAATCTATGTAAATAAAAATGTAAACTTATTCGAATATTGTTGATCTAAAATAAAGTTGACAGCGACCGAACTTTAACGTCATTGGGCTCAATATCGCATCTTCTGCAGCCTTTTCTGGAATCTTTGCTAAACACCCTCTATCATTCTTGCGTGCTTGTACAAACATTTATAGTAGAAGATCGAATTTATTAATGATGCCAATGGAGCGACAATTGTCTCCCGAGAACGTGTGCGCCGTAAATGTTACTCAATCTCGTAAAGAGTGGGCTGAGACCACATTAGCAGTGTGCCCCGGACGGACGCAGCATTCCCGCGTTGAACGTCGAGAACGAGACGTTGTCTCAAGAAACCTGCAGATCGCTTATCACCAGTTGCCAGGTTTAACTGCTCGCCGACTCTGTGGAGAAGTTTGCGGGTGATGTTGCCTGGGCCGCCCAGGATTTCAAATGCTAGCGGCTGAAACTCATGTGGGTACCCGATGGAAGCGTATTTGGCAAGCTTTCTTGTCTCGGCTAGACTGCCAGCGTAGCATGCCGAGACCGCCCCGCCACCGACCATTGAGGGTGCTAATGAGTCGGTGACTGTGGCGTCCCAAACAAGCATCTTTCCCCTACTGAAAGGGGTAAGGGTCATCCCATCTGGGCGCTTACCATCTACGGCGGAGAGACCTTGGGGCTCTAGAATGCAGGGGTATCCGCATGATCGAAGCGCTCGGCTGAAGGTGTCGTTAATACCGGCATGTCTAGCCCGCCGTCCGGCGCTTATGATGCACGATAAACCGTGATGCGCTAATTTGTCTACAGGTTGACCGCATCTGCATTGATGAGGAGTGACGAGGTCACAGCCAAGACGAAGACCTGTCGCAATTCTTGTTGTTTCATTGTCCAGGAGAGTGCCCAGTGGGGCGCTGGGAACTGCATGCAACCAAGCTCCGGATCCCTTGGCAGCGACCGCTTGGAGGCGAGCCTTCGTGGAGTTGTCGGCAGCACCTGCGAGTAAGCTGCAATACGCTTCGTCGTATAAGAACGCGCTCCAGTCCCGCTGGCTCAAAGGGTTATTCGGAACGCCCCTGCATACTGTCTTTAGTTCTTCATGTAAGCGTCCCTTGAGTTCGTTGTACTGAACAATACCGGCCTCGTCCTAATAGTGCGGTGGCGTTGCTCTCTGACCGGAAGAGGGAAGAGACTATCGCTGGCCCAGCCGAGACGAGCGGATCCGGGATCCCCAGGCCCCCCTTTGAGATTGGTAGTTGAGCCTGCTTTCGAGCGGAAGGTGCCAGCGATAGATTGAGAAGAGACTCGAGGCTGTTCACAGTCAACTCGTTCAATGCACGCAGATCCTCTACTTGTTCTGTTAGGTTCGCTCCGCGGAGAAGATGGGTGACCCTGGTAGCTGAAAACGAAGATCGGAGTAAGAAAAGGGCGCGGTGGGCACCAAGCGGGGCGAGGTTGTCGGCGACGTCCTTTAGCTTGTTTTGCCACTTTGCCAGTGCGCGCGTGAGCCCTTGCGGTCGAAGCGGGGCTCCCAGCAGCTCCAGGTCGCAGTCAAGTGTTACCTTACATCCCGGCAATAAGGTCTGTAGAGTGTCAAGGTCAGGAGTCTGTGTGCTGCTGCCTGTCACATAAATCTCGCATTTCTCTGGGTTTAGTTCTAAACCCGAGCTTGCACGAAAATCAAGCACGCGCCGAACGTCGTCAGCAACTATGTCCGCATCGCCTCCTAGCACGCCATCATCAAGGTACCAAACATTCAGCGGGCTGTTGAGGGAGTCGACTAGGTCTTTAATGCCTAGGCAAAATAAAAGGGGAGCCAAAGGATCACCCTGTTGCAGCCCCGTAGCCAAAGCTATGACATCATCTGGGAGAACCAAGCAGGAGGCGTTATGGTTGAAGTAATGCGATAACTGGGGACAATGCTTTAAGACCGTCTTTAAGAGATAGTCCCGTCTTACAGAGTTAAAAGCGTTTTTAAAATCCAGTTTTACAAGGACCCCAGGGAGCGTGCGTGAATCAATAAAAGCTCGGGTGGCGTGAATAGCGGCCTCAGCCCCTGCTGGTGTGGCAAACCCAAGCTGATGTAAGCCTATCGCCTCGCGAATCGTCTCCCTGGTTCGATTACAGGCAATTTTTGCAGCCAGCCTGCGCAAGGTAGAGGAGCATGCAATCGGCCTTACCGACCCGTCTTTCATCTGTAAGGCGAAAAGCCTTGCCCCAAAGATTATGGACAGTAGTTGAGGTGGGGGGGCGCCCCACAAAAGTAAGTCAACAACTTTGGCCAGTGCACTCGCCAGTCGGCTTGCTGTGTCTCCCAGGGTTGGAGAAAGTAGGTCCATGAGCAATCTGGGTCGGATAAAATCCAGTCCCCCGGCGGCACTCTGTGAAAAACTTTTGACTGCGGCTATTACTTCTTCTCCAGACGTGGTACAAGGGAGTGGAAGGCCGGGGGAGGCTGGCCAATCTAAGTTTGGCGGGGCCGGGGGGTGTTTATCGCGGAGAGCTGTCAAGTGATCTGTGCTGGGAGCCAGCGCGTCCGATGATCCGATCAGTCTCGCGGCCCCTGACACGTCACCCTCCGATAGCTTGAGAATGGTCTGGCGGACACGATCATTTGTAAACGTACGGGTTCTCGCGGCGGCCGGGGGTAAAATCTCGGCTAGGCGCAGCCCATTGGAGAATTCACGTAGATTGTGACGGATAATAATGGAGAGCGATTGTGCGTCGTTGCGAGTCGTAGAAGGCGAATCACTGGCACGAAGGAGAGGAGCGCACCCCATGCAATGTCGTTATTATCGGCTGAAACTCCCAATAGGACCTTTGCTTCCGCTACCTGTTTCCGAACCGCTTTCGGGACGATCCTTAAGAGTCTCAACCTCTTCGCTGCACCCTGAATATTTTCGATGATACGGGCGGGCTGCTGTGTGTTATTATCGATTGGCATGTGCGAAAGTAGAGATAAATTACTAGAACTTGATGGGTGTTTGGCTGTTATGTGTCTAGTGAGTCCTCTTCTTGTGTATAACCCGTTGCAGAAAGGACAGGCTATTCGCTCTGACTGTGTCGACAACCCTACTCGCCACTGGCTATATTATTTGAGATATGTTCCGCCATTATTGCATTATGTGTTTAAGACTTTCCAACACTGGTAGTAGCTGCAGAAGGGGTTCTAAAACCACCACTAGGGCTCTAAGTTGACCTAACAGGTCAGAACCGCCCCCTGACACGACTTCCGACAAACGAGTTACAGCGTCGGCCGTGGTCAGGTTTGACCGCGCGAATTTGGATGTTCGACGCGCCGGGGTGCGTGTTAATCGCCGCCTTGGAGCGAGCACTCCTTTGTTGGCGTAGGGCCTTCCCGAGCGCTTTTTAAGCTTCTTGGCGGGAAGTGGCCTGGGTGCAGGTAGTAGCAACTGCGGGTTAGGGTCTTCGGGCGACTGGGTAATCCCGCGAACAACATTGGCGTACGTATGTTGCCCACTTGGATGTTGCGACGTGGCGTCTAATCCAGATGTAGGGTTTATTCGACTGCTGGTGATCTCCGCAGTTGGGTGTGTTACCCGAACCTGCTGCAGGGTTCTGGCTTCAAGGAGCAATCTGTTTCTTTCTCTGAGATAGGCCAGACGGGGGCAGGACGGCGAGCCAGACGGGTGGGCATTCCGACAGTTGATACACTGTGTCTGGTTGGTGCAGCTTGCGGCAAGGTGGCCTTGACTGCCGCACTTTCTGCAGACTTGCTGTTGCGTGCAACGTTCCGCGAAATGTCCAGGCCGTAGGCATTTGTAACAAAGCCTAGGCTGGTCGGGTTCAAGCACGACATGGTGTGACTGGAATCCCAAGAATATTGAAGTGGGCGGTTGTCGGGTAAACAACAGAATTACTTTGCCCAATGGGATACTAGTCCCAGAATGAAGCCGCGTAAGTCGTTTTACATGAACGACACCCAGCGGTGTTAGCTCCTTCAAAATTTCTTCCTCTGTAAGGCAAGTTGGAACTCCTTGAATTGTCGCCCTGAATGTCGATAATGATGGGCAGTGGGCTGACACCAAGAAATCTCTGAGTTTAGTTGCCGGTAGGAGCTTCTGAGTAGATTTTATATCGGGAAGCCACACTATGATCGACTTTCTGTCCCCGGATATCTTGGACTTGGACGACAAGGCATAGATGTGCTTATATATAGTTAGTAATGAACCTTCGGGAAATTCTGCTTCATTGCACTCCGGCGTCTCTTTCCGTCTAATGACTACTTTGAACGCACCCACCGAACCCGTTGATAAATCTTCCTTAAGTTTCTCTAAGTTTCGTTGTTCTCTTGAGAGGGTTTTTTTCTCCCTTCTTGATGTGACGGTCACAAACCCATCATTTGGTGAATCCTCCTGAGCTTCGGCCTCGCTTTCTGGCGGCGAAGCTGGCTTCTTTCGCTTGGCGCCAACGCTTGGTTGGTATGCCGAACTCGTTTCACATGGTGTATCCGTGTCCGTCGTCGCAGTAGGTCCGATGTTTGCAGTCGTTCTCGTTGTTGGATGTTCGTTGGGCACTGGAGACGCACACTGTCGTAGGCGAGCTATGTCCAGGGTTGGCGGAGGCGGCTGCTTTTCCGAGTCGTCGGGTGGCATTTTGATGGCTCTTTGCTGCAAGTTCTCGTAGTAGCCGACTTGATAGTTGGCCGAATTATATTTAAGCATTGTGGTACGCTCCCACAAAAAAAAACGCTCGCTGCGGGTTTCGAACTGAGACCGTTGGGCTGGCAGCTCGTTGCGCTACCGCCTCGGCCGTGTGCTCTGTTGCCACCAACGCACACCTTAGCGTGTGGCTCGCACGCACGATCGTTGCCACATGTAAACAAAGATGATCTGCACTTCTGTCAATAGAACGAACACGAATAGCCCGGCGCGCTAATGGATATTATCACTCCTAGGCACGACCTGGGCTATAGAAACACTTCAGGGCCTACAATGCACAGCGCTCAGAACTCTGCAGCTCCGACAATTACTGTGCTAAGAATCACTGTAGATGAGACACTCAAACTTGTTAAATGCAACCAATTTAGAAGAGCACATCAACAGCACGATCGCTCTTCACGAAATCGAACGCGAAAAAACATTTATAGTTAGAATAAAAATACGAAATACGTTTATTTGCAGAATAAAGGGTGGGAAGGCGGGGACTATATTTATCTTCTATAAGCAGATTCATACAAGTAAAAATAAATTCCGCCAGAAGCACACATTTTGAACAAAGTAAAGGCGTTGCAAGTTTAACCGACGCAACAACACCTGTCCGTTTATACGTACAATACAATGACAAGAATGCCTGACTGTAACCTAATTTGGTATAAGTCGGTTTACCATACCAGAAACAAATCACGCAAACAACGCTTAAAATGTGACTACAATAATGTGTTTTAGGTAATGGGCTCAGCATATAAACGATTGCAAAACTAGGTGACTCATACCGGCCAAGTGACTTATACCGAAGAGTGGGTAGCCCACTTTACAAATCTATTAACGAGAGACGTCATATTGCCAGATCAGGACCTGTTAGAAGAAATTGTTGATTTTACCGAGGACGAAGTCAAAGCCGCAATTATATCGAAGCAAAACGGGTAATCAGCAGGACCTGATCGTATTCTTAATGAACACCTGAAGTCTAATATTGACGCTTCATGCCCTATTGTGACAAAACTACACAATGAATGTGTTCGACAAGCCAAAATTCCTGTTGAGTGAAACAGCCTATATTTAAGCGAAATGGGACTGCAACTGACTTAAAGAATTATAGGGGCATAGCACTTACAAGCGTTCTTTACAAGATATTAACGTCACTCATCGTTAATCGATTGTACCCTTGCGTAGAAGACAAACTTCCGGCAGAACAATACGGTTTTTTAAAGGCGATCGACGTCAGATGCAGTAGAATTTGTTTTAAATCATGTATCACAACGCCTCTCTATCAAAAAATGACATACGCTGCGTTCATAAGTTTTCAAACTGCTTTTGATTGCCTGCCAAGGGACCGTTTATTAGACAAGCTTCGCAAACATTTTAATATAACAGGCTCTCTTTTTAATCTCGTTCATAATATATTAGCCCACAATATAATTTGGGTGAAAAATGGCTACCACTATGTATACGCGGCCAGGGATCATGATCTGTTAGTATATGGAAAACCACTCAAATTAGTTAGCCACTTCTCGTGTTTAGGCGTCACACTAACCCCCGGGCTCTTCTTTAGCAGACATATCGAAGAGATACAAGCAAAAGCTACATCTGCAATATTTTTGTTAGGACAATACGCATGTGGACGTAAAAACAGCTATAAATTGCTTTAAAATCAAAGTACTCCCTGTAGCAACATATTGACTTTTTACAATTGCACCATACCTGATTCTTAGCCATCTCAAAAGTCTAGACAAGCTAAAGGCTAGATATGTTAAGCGTGTTTTGCGGCTTCCAAAGTGCGCGTCGGCAACACTTGCCTTAGATGTGTGCGGAGAGAGAACAGTTATTGAAGACCTAGCACTTAATAACACACCATTTACAGCGCATATTCTAGACTCATATCGAGCCTATAGAGAGAACAGAGGTTTAAAATTCGTAACTGAGAATTATACTGATGGCCCGGACTTTTGCTTACATAGATGGAAAGGAGCCTTGCAAAGGAACCGCTTGCTAATCTGCCGAATAACCTGGCACGGGTACCACCATTACATATGCATGAAGCCAAGCTGTTTTAATATTGAAGAATGCGTTTGTAGCTATTGCGAAGAGTGGGATATTGGACGCTATCATATACTTGTGTGTGCAGAAATTTGCGGAACGTCCTTATCATCCAAAGTTAAGTACATGTTGTGAGACCAAAAAGTTACATTGTGACACCTTGAGAAAATTGAATCATAGCGTCTGGTAAAGGTAAAGGAGCGTCCGTTAAGGCGGTACATTATCATTTTACTAAGCGGTGATTGGAAAGCTGCTTAAATGAACTGTTCTTTTACGCGCTGTAAGACGTTGGCTTGATTCTCCGGCAAACGATCTTGCAAGCATGGGAAGCGTGTTCTTATCCACATTCCCCGGACCATCTTAGGCTCCCTGAATTTTGCATAGCAAATTAATTTGGAGACTTCCAAACGGAAAATAATACACCTACTTGTAAACTTCGCGTGTGTGTACTGACATCTATTTTTCTTCTCGATCGATTCTTCAATATACATTCTAGCCAATAAAGATTATTATCGGTGTCATTGTTACTATCAGGGTTTTATTACTCAAGTCAAGTATATACATATTAAGTAAGCTGCCATAGGCTATTTGGTTGTCGACAGAGCCAATTAATCAAACTAAGTTTTTCTATCTGCTTTAAGTAATCACATGGTCATTGCAGGCCATCTTCGTATGCCGCATTACGCTGAGCAGGTAGTGAACCAAACAAAAGGATTCTCGTTCTGGAGAATATCTACTGCAGCGCGTATCGATCGAGCTTCAGCGGGGTAACGCGGCATCAGTCGAAGGGTCCCTTCGGACCGCCGTCGGGCTCCCTGAGATTCCGTAGAAAACTTGATTTTCTTAATACTATTTTGATGATTAAAAAAAGCATATTTGTTAAGAACAAAAGGCCCTTTGTATGGGGGATGATGATGATACATATTGGCTAAATAAGTATCATTTTCCACGGCAGACATACATAAGAATGGTGTAATGATAATAATACGAATTATCATTACACCATTCTTACGAAAAACAAAAGGACATTGATAGTAAGTTTCCTTACTAGTACAAGAACTGCGCGTATGGTACAAATGCAAGATGTCGACAATGCGGCACACCTGTATGAAGATTATGTCACCTGGGCAGAATAATAGATTGTTTGTACATGTTGGAACTACGACACCAATCTCACGGGACAGGGTTACACTGCAATGAACATGTAATTCTTATAGCCCTAAGTGATGATCACTCATTAATGCGATGTAAATCGGTTCCGCAGTGAGGTTTAGTAGCCTTTAGTGAGCATGTGCCCAGGTCAAGCATATCGATGTATGTTCACTATCCTATAGTAATCTACCATGACTAGGCGTTGGGGCGAAATATCTAAGTCCTTTAAATGGCTGAGACCTTTACGTCCCGTTTTTGCAATTACAAAACATGAAAAACACAGCTTGACAGATCAATTGGCGACCAGAGGAGCTGATACGGCTTACTCACGTGTACAGGTAGATTTGTATATATTTCTTTGAACTACAGCAATGATTACATTTTCGAAATGCTATTATTATTGGTGTTTCTCTATTATACTTAATTTGAGTTAAATAAACAAAATTTAAAAACTATTCCCAGCCTTAGAAACTAATTTAATAAGATAAACAGATCTAAGAACTATTCTCAGGCTCAGAAACTATTTGAATAGGGCGATAGCTTTAATGCAGCCCCCTTTTCAATAAACGTGCAATGACAGTTTCCATAGACTTGAAATACACATTTTCTATTCTATAAGAGGCTTCCAGCAAGTAATTGCAGGGAGGGCTATGAATGTATGGCCCATTTTACGTATAAAAATAACAATAAAAATTGTGATGATACTAGTACTCGTATTGTTGGTACTGTTATTGATTATAGCTTTACGCAAATCTGCAAGTCAAAATAAAGATAATTTTGAAAGTGTTTGTGTTTCTCCACCTCTCCCACGAGATGGAGCCCCACTCGGTCTCGTCGATATGAACAATACAAATCGTAATGAGAACAATAGTTGCGGACGACGCTCGTTCGGCCATTGAGACTATTTGGCAATTAGTTGAGTATGGGTATCGTTGCCGGGCGAGCTAAAACTGAGGTAGGAGGAGGAGGAGGAGAAGCTAGTTGCAAAGCTTGCAGTTCCAGCATCAGCAACCGAAGTCTTCGGCCTGCGTTGTTGTAGACGGTCCGACGACCGCATCGTTGTTACGCCGACTCGCGAACGTCGCTCGTTGTGGACAGTTTGAGAGAAGGGACCGACACTTCGTCTTGTCCCGTCGTTTTTCTGCCCTACCAGTGTCTGTGGGGGCCAAATGACGGAGCATGGACGACAGTGCCACCCCCGGAATGATCTTTCCCGATCGACACTGCGCTAGAGGTAGTCGACGCGGTTGAGGCGGCAGCAGCGGCGGCGGCTGCGGCCGCAGCGGCGGCAGCTGCATTGGCGCATCCGGCTGAGAAAACGCCGCGAGCGTAAAATGAGGAAGATACCGACCCTGGCCCAGCTGACGGAAGCTCACCGTCACCCGCCGACACTGAAATGGGCGAAAGATATCGGAAAACATTAACTATATTTCCAACTAACAACATGATTTTATGAATTATTAGTTTAAATTACTGCATGGGGTAGGCAGGAAACTCTGAAGTGTCTCAGTACTGCAGAAGATGCACGAAGTACGGAGTCGATAAGCTCACTCGCAAGGGAAAGGGTGTTCAGAGCCGCCTCCGTATCCTCTGCTGTCAGAGGTGTCTCTACGTGGTCCACCTTGTCTTATCCATGATACGTATAAATTAAAAACAGAATGGAATTTCGAGCTGCCCATCGAGGACGGCTAATCATCAGAGATGGCGTGAGCTTTTTTATTATTCACTAATGAAGTTAGTCCCAAAAGTTTCTTTACATCCAGCACCTTCTTGCCGAGCTCCATAAGGTGCCGTCTTCCAAAAACCTAGGCATACATTTATAGTGTAGCACATCAGTGAGTTTGTAGGTAGCTACACAGAAGAGTGCTGACCCACATTGGTCATCTTGTTGTATTCGAGATCTTAACAGCAAATCTTAAGGCCTCAGTAAGAATATGTTTGGCATAATCACCATTAGCATATATTGGCATGGCACCTATATATTTGGCAAGCCATCGGATAAACTGACAGCAATTTTGTCTAATCCAGGTTTAACAGGACCCTTTCGCGAGCCTCGATGGGTATTCAGAAATAGATTATTATGCTTTTGTATCACGAGTTTTACCACAAGTGGAGTGTTATCGGTAGCCACATGGCGAGGTCTCTTCCACAGAGCTAGGAGATGGGCCTTGTAAGAATTTCGCAAAGCGAACCATTGGACCCGACCGCTAATAGCGAGATCCTAATAACGCAAGCAACTACACCAACACGAACCAATTTACATCATCATCATCAGGTTGTTTTATTGACATGCTCTTTTACAGGCAATCTGTCACAATTTATGTCAAAGTCATATTTCATTAAAAATACCTATTGTTGGATCACCTGCATATGTCAAGTGTAACTTACTGTATTCGTTTATGAGTGGGCAGTACCGTGTGGAATTGCCTTTAAAATCTTAGGACACGATTTTACGATCGAGGAGTTCGTGTCCTCAAAACACATTTTCATTGATGTCGCTGTTTATATACAACTAATTTCCGAATGAGTTATTACAAAAATACATATCATTGTAGGATACCTAATACAAATACTTATTACCCACAATTTACCCAACAACCGCTCCACGTCCGCGTTGATGTTTTTTCTACAAACCCTTTTTTAGTGGTATTTCATTAACCGTTGATCACTGTACGAATAATTAAGTAGAGATGGTAACTGGTAAGTTAGAAAGCCGCACGTTTATCAATTTATAAATGTTTTTTTTATTTAATTCAATTATATTCATTTCAATTAGATTGAGTATAATATACAGTTCAAGAATATATTTTTATTTAAACCACTTATAAATTACTTAATACTATTTAAACGATATTTTAACGATATCGTTCTTACATGGACAGATACCGTGAGGCGCAGTTTGCGCAGGACGACCGTAGGATGGTGTAGCTGTGATGATCCTAGAGTTTGAGTGGATGTCACCGTGTTTCTCATGCTGGTGCTGCGAAAGATATTGCGGGACTTGCTGCTGCATCGAATGAGGCAAATCCTTAAGTAGAACTTGCATGAACGGCAGCGACTTTTTGTCGTCAGCCTCGCTAGGTGGACCTGTATAGAATACCAAAGCATAACCAAGGCAAGTAGAACAAACATTGGGTAGCTGCGCAACACCTTGTAGGACACGGGATAGTATGTGTATACGATATATATTTATTATATATATATATATATATATATATATATATATATATATATATATATATATATATTACTTATTTTCCGGACGTTTGGCAATCGAAATCAAGTACTTTCTAGACTTACCCGACACGATTTGTGTTTCGGCGAGAAACGCGCGTGTATGCATACACTCACATGTATGCATGCACATCTAGGAAATTGTAGGCTTACTGAAGGGCAAGATATGTTTTTAAAAAAATCCGTTCAAGCAGAACCTGAATCCATAGCAAAGGCTAGTCCTAATCGTCTTTATCATGATCTCGGTACTATACGTGTTTTATTTTATATGCGACGTATTAGGTGCGTGCTTATAGGGTACTCGAGTCATGTGAATTTAGTACCTTATCTCCGATGAGGTACTCATGTCACATGACTCGAGTCATCATTTGGTTGAAACCTTTGTCCAATGAAAGCATGTCTAGCCCTATACAGCTATATAGATAGCTAGAAGCATCCTAGACATGCTTTCATTCGACAACGGGTTTAACCAAAATAAGCGGGTGATATTCTTGTGATGACGATAATCGTATCGGTCATTTGGAATCGTTACAACTGGTGCAGGCTGCTTGCACCAGTCCCGTTGTAACGATCCCAGACCATCACATGATGGTCAGGAGCCTATGCGTAACAACACAAAAACCATACCTAAACACATCAGTGAAAATGTTGCTATTGGCAGTTTGCGGTTTGAACAGAGTCATGATAACAAGTCTGCCCACAACGTGTAAATGATTCGATTGCCAATTATTAGCTGGAGGATAATCCGCATCGTTTACGATCCTCACCTGGTAGATGGTGTTCGGTCATGACCGCCGGTAGTGTAGATGACCCGGACAGACCATGCAGAGCCTGCGGAGAGACTGGACTCGAACCGCCATGGCCGACGCCGCTGAATGTTAGCCGCTCACGCGCCAACCGCTTACACTTGTAGCGATGATTTTGAAACCAAATTTTTACCTAGAATTGTGGACGGCCCCCGAAGCCAATAAGGGCGAGAGAGAGAGAGAGAGAGCGAGACACAACGTAAACCAAGACGCTCGTAGCGGCAAGCCGAGTCTAAAAATGTTCAATATATATATATATATATATATATATATATATATATCGAAGACGCTCTCCGTTTCTAGTCTCTCTCTTTGTTTCTCATAACATATATATATATATATATATATATATTGAGAGAGATTATTCTCCACGTAATATATCGTCTCATTTATTAGTAGCAACATAATGTGTTTTATTTTTATTTTGGGTATATGCAAATGTATATAAATGAGACTGCGTGATTGGATCCGAATTGCAGCCTCAGTTGACGTGCCAACACAAAACAAAGCGCCCACTTCTTGACATGATTGCCAGTGTTGTCGGACCTTACGATAATCTGTTCTGCATTACCATTGAATAGGCTGATTAGGGGCGTCAATGTCTTGAGAGCACGTGATCGATCAAGGTGTTTTAGTGGCAAAGTCCGGGGCAGGTTACAGGCTAAGGGCCAAAACCGATCACTCCTCCGGTAAATAGGTTTCAAAGTACTATAATCAAGCATGACCCGAAGAGCGGAATAAATAATAAAACGGGCAACATACATATTTTTGAACAAAACGATAATGCATGACCGCTTGTTATCATCAACAACAAAAACGGTTAGCTTAGCTCCGTTCTCTCCGGAGTGCACGGCTAAGGTAAAGGGCATGACCGACATTAAGTAAGGAGTGTAGACGAGGTCGTTGTCTGTATGTGCTTGCCAAGATGCGATTCGTACCTGTGTAGGCGTTAGATGAATTATACTTGCAAGCTGTTCCCGTTCCGGCGCGGACAAATATCGTTGCTGCCGAAATCGCCTCTCTAATTCAAGCACCTAAAAAACAGTGCGCATGCTTTTATATATATATATATATAGGAACGTAGTCCCGATATAGGAACGTAAAACGTGCTGTTGCGAGACAACTAGTTCTACCATACAAAAACTCACGTCGTCTTGTTCGCGAGAAAATTCTGCTTCTTCCGATGAACATATAACGCTGAAGTGCGACGTGGTCGTTTAAAAGAGAATTCGCAAAAATGAACTCTTTCCTTCACGCCCAATACCTCAAAATCATAACCCTATTGTGAGTGCATGTATAAAAGACCTACTCTATCAGATAAATCCCTCTAGGTCATTTATGCATGCGCTCAATCTCGACATGCCCTCCGAAAATCTTTATTATTCCACAACCGCGGCTTGCAACCGCGGCTTGGTACCAAAATGATCACAATGAAATGCGCATTTGCTTGAATGTATTGGCTTTGAGCGCTGTGCTTTATCGTAGGGTTATGATTTTGAGGCATTTGGCGTGAAGACTAAACAAAACCATTCATTTTTGCGAATTCTCTTCTAAACGACTACGTCGCATTTTCTTCTCAGCGTTATATGTTCTTCGAAAGAAGTATAATTTTCACGAACTCGACGATGTGCTTAGTTTTTGTATGGGAGAACTAGTTGTCTCGCAACAGCACATTTCATCCTACCATGTCGGACAAAATCACCAATGTCACAAATTGTAGTAATTTAACTCTTACTCCGAAATAAGACTTCTTAGAGACCAAGTTCCATTAAAAAATTGCTTTAACAAGTTTTACATTTCTTATTATCGATTTTCAGAACTTTCCTTAGTACCCTGTATATATATGAGTTATTTCTTCTAGAAACAAATACTACTATGTTATTGATTTATTGTTCGCTTGGCATGTATACCTAAATACACATGTCACCCTTTTATATCAGGGGCATATGTTATATAATTAACCTTATCTTCGTTAAACGGTGTATTGCCAAAGCTAAAATACCGTTTTTGATCTTACTTTGGAGCAAACTATTTCTGAAACTTCCGGCGCCAAAAAATATCGCATTTGAGTGTATATTCCTTTCAAACACCTAAATTGTACCTGATTATAAATTATTTTTAAAATTTAAAATTTCGAGTTACAGACTAATTGTAAATGTGACGACAAAAAGTGCTTGGTAAGTTTACAAGTCAGCTTCTTGATATTTTCGACATGTTTCCCGTAGATACATTGCGGACGCATTTGCGGGAGAGCTGTTGATAAGAATGTCATTTTTGAACAAAGAACAATTAGCGCCTAATTTCGTTACGGAAGTTAGAAGGATGACTCGCACTCAGCATGAACTTTTTTGGATGTATGCTTGCTATAACTTTACTGTGTGATCTGTTTGCGTTCTCGCATGCGGATGCCGCATTCATATGTGCTAACGGATATGTTTATTGTCGTTATTTGGTGTGCGAGGGAACCCATTTTCAGAGCCTAGAAGTGGTTGCTGGATTGTTGAAGGAGCTAACGACGCATCTAAAGTGGGAACCTCTTGGATTTTGCGGTAAGGTCCTTCTCTATTACGACTTTATTTCATTAATCTAAATGAAGGGGACTAGTAGGTTGTCATCTACCGAGGTGTCACCGGTTCGACCCTTGTTGTTGATCGAATTCTCTTTAGTGATTGCTCATTGAAAATAGATGATAAGCCATACCGCTGAGTGTCAGCAGGCCATGCTGCCACAAGGACAGTTAAGGAAACCCTAGATCTCTCGACATTTTCGGCCCTGCATTGAAGATATGCCTCTGGATGAGTTCTAAGCCCGTAGGAGATGGAGGATGGTCCATAATTAAAAACAACTATAAATGCAAAATGTCTAAAACTTTGCATTTAGAGCATGACGCTGACTATACTATTATATATACAATATGAATATCAACGAGATATACATATATATACAGGCGCTTCTAATAAATGATTGCTATTTGCGGCTATGTGCTCAACTAACGGGCCGCACTTGATAAACTACTAACATATCTGTAATAAAAGAGAATTGTCGTACCTGTACTTGGCTGAACAGGATGCGGCGTTTTCTTGATCTCGCCGCAGGCAGAGGCGGCTGAGGGACGTTGCCAAGGCTCCCAGAGCCAGCCGATACAAGGCGGGATACTTTTGTGTCAGCAGGACGAGTCAATACCAAAAATGAAGGAATTAATTTAAGCCATTAATCCTAGCACGTTCTAAAAGAGAATCAATCCGTCTACGTAACATTCTTTCCAATGTTTGCAGGCATGACCAGGCTTGTACCGTGAATTATAACCAAAGTTGGTTTTAACCTAGATCAAGTATTTTAGGCTGATGACTTCGAGTACGATGTACTTAATCAGCGGCAGAACTCAATGGATGGTTATGTTAGCTGCTGAGTCGTACCCGAGCTTGTACTTCCGAGAGTGTAGTAGCAAGACACGTGTAATCAATATACCTGTGGGTCAAACGGTGGAGACCTCATGCCCGTTTAGCGCGGAATTTTTGGTCATTACCAAACTTAACATTGCTCCGTCGCTCAGTGTGCTTCATCGAACTAGAAGACCTTTGTGTGGTCTTGTGGGCGAGCAGCCGTGCAAGAACAATGGACGAAGGGCGACATAATATTTAAAAAAACGTGGACACGTACACATTCTAACATCATTCGTTTCAGTCAGCTAAACAGCGCGTTTGATCATCGCTTATCGAACACTCCGAAGCTCAACTGAAGTCAAGCTTCTACCCTTTGTAGACATGCGAACTACATACCAATGAAACTTGCCTTTTCAACCAGAAGCCGCTTTCTGCTAAAGGTATGCGAATGCTCCAGTAGAGCATAGTTGACAAATTGACTGAAATCAAGTTTTATGATTGCTTCTTTTAAAGAACACGGAAAGACGATTTTGATAGGGATTTTTCGAAAGCGTTTAGAATTTCAACATAACTTCGATTCAAATATTTCCTGCTACTGCTGCATACGTTGACCCCGTCGGGCAGTAATAATTTTATATATTTGAGCCTTAGTATGTCATGGCTCCGATTTGTCTAAATGTCCCGTTTGAATGTCAAACAGAGAGGTCAAACGTGTCGATTGATAATATAGGGGCGCGGATAGAGCAGTCAACAACAATCTCGAATTTAAAATGACAATTAGGTACTTGTGTTTGTTGGACATGTTTGGTAGAACGTTCCTGTAGGATTTGAGCGGAACGTAATATCAACCCCATATGTTGGTACGATAAACGCCAATACTGCGGAGGAGGGTATGCTCGACTCACATAGACGATCAAAATATGTAGCTACAATCATATTATCCATAGCCTACCAATAACGCAATATTACCTTTGTATGTGCGCAAGATCAAGAGGGCGCTCGAATTGAAAACTGTAACGGAAACGTCGATATTAACCGTTGCAAAACTGCGTAGACTCGCCTCCCCCTAATTGTTTGAAATATTTGCATAGGCAGTTCCCGCTCTGTGTTTCCTGCAGTAGTGTCCGTGTGTGCAAACCGCATTTTCTTGTTACTTCTCTACACCCAAATAAAGATGAGATACTCTGATTCCGAGATGGATGTAATTAACCGCGCAGAGGGAACTCTTGATGCAGTGTACAAAGTGGAAAGGCCAAGGATACCAGACCCTATTCAATTCAAGCTTGGGTGGGGACTAAATTTTATGAAGCGTTGGTCATCCTGACCGGTTTGCAAGTATATGCCATATCGTGTGAAAAGAAGTGAATCGTTTTTGAGGTTGTTCATGAGCCCGAATGAAGCAAATGCTTTGACAAGGATGTCCGCATGGAATGGGTCAAATCCTTTGCAGGCAGTAAACAATGAGGCTTCGCTTTGGGCAAGTTCGATTAAGCACGCTGTCTGAAAGCCATTTTACCATAATATTATTCAGCAAGGCATATATTGTACACGTGTTTGTAACTTGAACCCAACCGACTCTTTGCTCACCTCTCAAGCACGGACCATAACAATCTTTAAGGACAATTTGATGGCAGTTAAGGTTACGGCTACTACTTATCGCGTAGATCAGACAGGCTTTCGCAAGAATTTCCAAAATTGAATGCAAGTTTTATTTAACATCCGAACATGCCAATTAGAATATAAGCTGATTAGATCACAACAAACGGAACAGGAGCACTCAATTTCCCAGACGCAACTTTTTTTATGTACGCGTTTCTAATCTTTTAATTGTATTTTAGGCCTTGGCTAGAATGCCAGCTAGGCTTGCCTTGCAGGCTATAGTCGACGCCCTCTCTCTAATCTTACTCAATTTAGCTTCTCGGCGCCAAGTTGTTAGACGTTCTAAGCGTACATCGCTAGGAGATCTCTTGTACCATTCTAATTCTGAGATGAATTTTATCTATCTCCTATCTCAGTAGGATGGTGGTATTTAACAGCTGCTTGAGTTACTGGTACGCCAATGTACGAGTACTATGTTATTTCGTGCCAGCGACAGAGTGTAACCCAGCACGACAGCATGCATATGCAGGTGCACAAAACAATTGACATTCCATTCACGTACACTCTGGATACGCCTCCTGTACGCTTCGCCATATCGATAGGAACCGGCCGCACTTTAACTATTAGCCAGCAAAACTATGGCGTACTGATGACACCAGACAGATCGCTGATGCTATCGTGAACCAGTTGAACTCAGTTTAGACAAAGCCAGCGTGGTTATAAACGTTCAACCCAGCTGTATTTTTCTCCACGTCTCCAGCCGTCTTGATAGCCGCAAGAATTGCACGAGTGCCACTATGAATCATGTCGTGCTCCTCTATACGCAATCAGCTTGAATAAATGGACTTCACTGCGTAAACATACAATGGCTGATGGAAGAGACGCCACATTGTGGAAAAACATTTAGGCAGACCCTTTGAGGAACGTATCCCGTTTTAAAGAGGCTGTCAAAGTGAAAATACGCATGCGTCGCTCGAATCGCACTTATTGCGCCTAAAGAGAACAGGGACAGGGAACAAAGAGGAAAGCACAAAAACACATTCCAAGTGCACTTCTGATACATGCAGTACTTCGGATTCTCTTACAGGCTAAGCGTTGCTCAGCCGAAGAACAGGTTCCGGACGACGGGTTGTAGAATAGGTTGTATCCAGAACCACCTGTGAGGAAACCGTACAATTAGACAGCCTGGACCACTACGTTAAGCAACAGAGTATGACACGCTGAACTCGATGGATAGCTTGAATGAAAACAGCCGATTGAATCACCGCAGTGTGTTACACTGTAGAAAGCTACTAATTGGCGGACCGTGACCGTCTTTGGCTTTACTTGCACTACAAAATGAATCGTGGGCGTTAACATTGTTCATGTCGGTGTCATTCTTCGTCAGAACCAGTGACGTTGTGTTCAGTTATTGCCCCTCCCCCCGTCTGTCTTTCAGTGTCAGAGAAGTAGCAGTGAAGCTCTTAAATAAACAGCGAAGGACAATAGCTTCTTTCTCAAATCTGTACTACAATGGCTAGTTAGCAGCCGTGCGATGCAAATACGCCAAAAGCCTGAATCTACCCCAGATAGTGGACGTATGAGCACATATACATTTTAGTTCATCGCCAGTTCTTAGACAGAAACATACATCAAGCATCGAACGCACGACAGCCTGAAGTAGCGCGCCGGTTATACGGCGTTCGTTAGGGTGTTTGGAGGCAGCATGAGGCAGATGGCGGTTCGTGTTAGTAGTCAGAGTTGAAGAGCTCACCTGCAGCTGGATATATCTCTGTTGGAGGCGAGTTGAGCGGTGCACCGGACACCTTTGGTGCGCCCGGAAAAGAGCAACCCCCAAGCGCCGCTGATCCGGTCACGCCAGTCACCTCACTGTCGCTACTGCCTGTTGGTACGGCCAAACGACAATTGACGACATAACCTCGTCACGACAACGTCCACGTTATGTTACGGCGGGCATAATTAAAATACGAACGGTATCTAGAATTCCTACTAACACAACGCGTGTTGTCAACACGGGTCGTCTGCTATTGAGGTAATCTGTCTTTAAACGAATCGATTTCTGCTAAATGTGTCGCGATTCGATCACGTAATCGTGATTTTCATTATTGATAGCAAAACAAACTTCAAGAACCTATCTGCGTGAAACATCGCGGTTTCACTACCACGAAGAACTTCATACAACTACCTCGACGGTGCATTGAATGACCGCTCGCACTGCGGTGCCTGGAACACGTAGTACAGTTTTTGAACGAAGTAGATTTTACGTCATGTCAGTTGAAATGACAAATTTGCACACGTGGTTAAGGCATCACATAAATCAGCTTATTCGCACTAACCAGTCGTGGTTACGGCGAAATGTGCCTGTACGTGAGTGCCGCGTAAGCCTACAAAAATCTACTAAATAACAAAATAACCACCGGAAAGTTTGCGTCCTTTTTACAAATGTCAAAAAGCATTCTCTTGGGAAAAACCTTAGTACCAACGATCAAAATAGATAAAAATAACAAGAACTTAACTGCAAAAGTGAAAGCGTCATGCTAAGAAGACTGCACGCTGCGTCTGCAAATTTTGCAGTTAGAGAGACATGATGCAGTATGAGCGTCTGCAAAGCAACGAATTGCCAGCAAAAAGTCGCAACTGCCAGCAGCTAAATATGCTGAAGTAGTCAAAGAATGCCCAAACTGTGCAATCGCAGGTGCGTCGTATTCTATCATATCAAGGTTCAACAGCATACACTGATTACTTTTTACTGACCCGATGACGACAACAATTAGCAATAGCAAACAAATCAACCACTGCGACAGGGAGGAGGATTGTTTGAAATTGTAGGAACAACTAACAATAATGACAACACTAAAAAATAACAGCCATTATGACGGCGACATCAATAAAAGCAAGAATGCTAAATTAAGTTATTACAACAGCAGCAGTAGCACTTTTAATAGCGATAGCTTTTTCGTCAGTTGTTTTTGTGTGACTTGCCGGAGCGCACGTGCTTTGTGGTGCTTGCATATACTTAGAAACTACGCAGCCCCAGATACACTATGACGTCGAGCCCAGTGGCTATCTTCAGGTCCTGAGCAAACTTCAGATTGCTCAAACAACGGCTCTGAGAGATGGACCAGATGGACAAACGCCGGCGCATAGTAGAACTTAATCGCCTTTTCTTTGGATATGCACCAAGTGAGAATGTGTGTATAGGAGACGCCTGTGATATATATATATATATATATATATATATATATATTGGGTCTACAAAAAAAGTTGTTTCGGTTTTTTTAATGATTCCCTACGGACAAAACCGAAAAAACTTTTTTGTAGCCCTATATATACACGGTATACAAGCTTGCCCTCCGCATCATCAGGATCGTGAAAACGGTGCAAGAACAGAAAATATTTAATGCGATTAATGCGATAATCTTCTTCATGATCATATATAGGATTGAGCATTGCGACACATGTCCGTAGTTTTTTGTTAAATTACGGATCTCTAGCTTAACACCTTGATATAAAGCATACAATGGAAATTCATTTATACAATACTTTATAATCTTATATTAGACACAATACAGTATAGAGTCATACCGAATCAACTTTCGACTTTCTGGGTAATATCCTCTTCATTAGACGTTGAATTAATTCCAATTTTGTTGAAATTTCTATTTTGCTGAAATTTTTATTTATTATATCGTATAACGGCGTGTTTGCGATAGCTCTCTATGATTAAACTCAGTCTATTATAACGTTCTGAAATTCAATCATAAGTGGTAGTCTGCAGCCGCAGAATGGCGTCATGAACCGAGTTCGCTATGTGCGGCCTAGTCCAACGCAGCTTCTACTCTTTGCAGTTGACCAGAGCAGACTTTGCCCAGTTCTGGAGACTCTTAATGAACAATGTCCTGTCTAGTCAACGAAACACATACGAAACGCTTTTTTTTCAGTTAGTTTGTTTGAGATATCCCGGGGAACTCCGATCTTGTCTTATTACATGATGCAATCCGATGGTAAAAATGACGCTGAGACTGGCGCAGCAGCAACAAAAAGCAGAACTACAAACGCCCAGTTTTTTGCGTATCGGTGAGCGCATGAGGACCCACCGGTCTAACCGTAGCGATCGTTGACTACTTGAGATCAAAATATTTCAACCGAAATTTTCAACCTAAACCAAGATTTCACTGTACAAATCGTCGCAGCTGAGGGCCCAAATGCAGTACATACCTCAGGAGTATTCGGCGCGGTATATCCGAGTTTTAACTTGACGAGTAAACTCGTGCGTATTTGTTCACGAGAGTAGTCTATTTTTATTGCATACAGAATTAAACAATTTTAATTTTTATATGATTGTGTTCCACAAAGTTTCCATTAAGACAGACAGTTTTTTGCGGCTTACATTGCTGCCGCCAAAACCGGGACGCAAACATTTGAAAGTGACCCTCAACATACAAAGCGTGTCATCAACAGGGACAGCCACAAGGCTTACGACTAAAAACATCATCAGTGATCAGCACGAATATTCTGCATTTGGAAATTTGCCGACCTTTCCCGACTTGACAGGTGTTGCTCGGACATTTTATTGCTCACTCTATTCGAAACTCAGGTAATAGGTGGAGCCGACTGACAATATAGCTTTGGCACAAGAACCGCAATAGACGTCTAAATCGAACTCTCCGTAATATCTTGGCCCACAGTTGCCCACAAGTGTAGCGATGACTCTAGCTGTCTTATTAACTCTGGTTGTGCTGAAGGAGTGGGAAAGAGAGTGATAGAGCTTCTGCAACACAGAGGCCTGCACTGCGCAAATAACCGTGATCAATTCACGTACGTTTGTCACAGCACAGAAGTACCATTGACCCTTTGTTCCATGCTATTGAACATCCGAGCGACTTTCCAGGGATACGAAGTCCGTAAGCTTTCTGTGCAAAAATACTTACCAGTGATGGCTGAATGCGTGTCAATTTAAACTACTAAAGAAAGATTGGGCAGCCAATTGAGGTAGCTCAGGGAAATAGCACACTAGAAACTCTCGTAAAGGCAGCGATAGTCAAACTAAATTATCTACGAAAGTGGGAGAGCCCGTTGTTTACGCGGGTTTGCTACCTGAAATGCCGCGAGGTTTTGGAGCTTCTACTCAGCAAAGGACCCTCACTCCTACGCCTAGACAATTGCGGAACGTAGACAGCCATATGGAAAACATAGGGCCGAATACAAGCAGTTACTGACAGAAAGCAAGCGCCGGCTCCATGACGAGGTGGAAGTTCGACTTCTTGGAAAAGTTGAAGTGGAGCCTCATGTCTACATTTTACAGCGGCTGAGGAAGAACATGTACGGCATGTTCCTTCAATGAGTCAGCATTAGACTTCGGTCCTGCTCGACTCAATTGCTCCCACGTATAAACGACTTATCCTGGAGCAGCATCTTATGAATTCTCTTTTTGAAGAAGAGAAGGTTGCAAATATTGTACGTGGTCTTCCAAGGCGAAAAGCAGTGTCCCGAAGGACCGAAGGAAGGGAAGGTAAGTTGGGTACGCTGTTTACATATTTTGATTTTTTAAAGGCATTTGACAAGTTGAATCACAAACGTATGTTACAAAAATGAGAAGGTGACCTTGATTCCACGACTTGTCAATGGGTGTCAGCATACCGGGCAAAATTGTACCGTCAAAGTCGGTAAAGTAGAAAGTGGCCCCCTTCCCTGCACCCCAGGGGTGCCGTTAGGATCGTGTATGGGGCCCCTGCTCTTCAGAATGTACGCCCTTGATCTCCCAACAGGGATTCCAGAATATGTCACTTATATCTCATTTGCGGACGATTTTAAAATACAGTCATCAGTCGACAATTCCCCAAGTATTATTCAACTAGCAATTACAAGCACTGAAAACTGGTGTTGTGAGAATAGGATGTAAATATCTGTGCCTAAATGTGCCGTGATGTCATCAGATGGCAGTTAGCCACTGTATACACTTGCTAACGAAGCAGTAATCTTTTCGCAATCTTGGTGTTATTGTAACCCCTAAATTAGACTTCTCTGAACATATTACTGCCACCGTCACTTCTGCTTTACAACTATGTTATACCATATTTAAACGTTCCATTTTAAAAAATCCTGATTTCTATGTGAATTTGTACAGAAGTCTAGTCTTACTGAAATTCCTCTACTGCAGCCAGCTTTGAGCTCCTTATAGGACAAAAGAAATAAATGCCATTGGGAGGGCACAGACCAAATTTATAATAATATAATACAAATAATGTAATATTCCTCGTGAAAGCGTATCTCTTGTTCCAACACGTACGTTACACAAACGAGGTGATCTATCGCTGTATAAAAAATTGTGCTGTCTCGGGACTGACCAGGCCAAATATATAGATAATGGACTGCGAAGTGGAGTAAATGCTAGATCACTGGAAGTTGCGCGCTTAGTGAAGGTACACAACACATTCTTGTGGAGAGTTCCACGATGTCTGCGAGGTCGACAGACCTGATGTATGATCTATTTATATTCAGATGTTAAACATTTTGTTGAAAGCAATGTATACTTAGGCATATATGACCCTTAAATAAAGATGCTTTTGACTTGACTTGACAACAAGATTGCGAATACTCCGAACCTGGCACCCCGGCCAGATTGTCGCTGCTATTCAAGGAATGATAATGCGAATGATCTCTGCCAAGGCATCGCATCGAAACGCACATACAAGAAGATCTTCGCAAAGTGAATCATCACAAGAGTGCCCCCAGCATTCGAGAAGGTACCGCCGGAGCAATAATATATATTAAATAATTATGAGGTACACGGGGTGCTCCCCACGTACACCAGTTGGGTCTTGAGCGAGCGTAGGCATGACCCGGGGTTCCTCTGTCCGCAGTCTTCATCGATTGCGTCAAAGCTTTCGACAAAACCAACTTATTATGTGACGTTTCTCGGCCACGTTGGAGTGGGTGGCGTTCTTCTGCAAGTGCTTTTCAGCTTCTTTGCTGAGGACGGCCTGAAAGTGGACATGTAGAGTAACCTGAGATAAAATGTGAGAACTCTGCGGGGCAACACTCTGAGCTGTCTATCATTCATTCTACTAATCGTTGACTTAGCTTGCCATGTGCAGGGCCAATTCACAAAGGCTGTTGTCATTGTGCACGCGGACGTTTCGCCATGGGGGCAATTAATAAAGTTTCGCAATGGGGGTCGACTTTGTCTGTGGAGGATCGTCTGATTGTTCGTAGAGGTCAAAGTTCTCATGCTTGGGCTTCCATTATATGCGCACGACCTTTCGGCGGCAAACTCTCTCTTGCCTCTATTAGTGTATATCCCTAGTGAAGTAGAAGTGGTGTATATATATACTGCATCATTCACATGCGATTATACTAATAACCCAGCTTGTAGGTTTTAATCGAAAGGGCTGCGCTTTTTAGGCCTGTATTTTAAAGTACAGTGCACGAGGACTATCATGTGAGGACGTCTTACTGCGCTTGTTATGTTTTAATAGTTGTACAATTAGCAAAAGGTAACACCTTTGCCCTTCAAACATGACCATTTTGAAAGACTGTAATCTTCATAACCGTATAGTAGAGCATATATTCTGAGACAATAGACAATAGCTCGTCCTACTGATTCTGCCTTCACAAGAATTTTTCGGTTCTTTTAGGTTATCTACGTCGGTTAGCAGGATAAGGCTCTTACTGTTAAGCGTAGGCGGTGACGACGTTGTAGTTGTTGGAAACAGCATGTCCTTCGGTGAACGGCAGCATTAACGGGGAGAAAAGCTATCGGTATACCAGATTGGGCCAGAACGCGAATACGTTTATAATCCAATCATAAACCCTTCCGTAACACTTTACTCCGAGGCAGTCCGTACAGTCGATACTCAACGCTTAGTCAATTCGTCAAGAAGAACCAAACCTACGAGAGGCCTGGATACGTGTTCTGACGTGAACTACTAAGAACGTTCGTACGCTAGGCGACACGTCACATTGATTGAGGCTCGCAGCGCACCTGTATATTGTAGACCTTAGTTGTGATTGTGGATCAAAGTGTCAAGAAGTCTTCGTAGTAGACGTAGTAGATGAGGTAGTAGTAGTAGTAGTAGTATTAGCAGTAGCACGAGTGTAGTAAGTATTGGCACCACCACCACCACTTCCAGACTACAGGCTACTACTATCAGCTAGCACGGTAGCTGCCACTTGACGCTGGTCTGATACCGGCACGCAAATCGGCACGTGACGACGACTTCGACATAGATGTCAAGGCAGGCACGCTTGCACGCAGACACAACAAGCAGGCACGCGAGAGCGTGATAAGCATAAGCTCTGCTTCTCGACCTCGCGCCGCTCTTCCGCCGCCTCCAATTGATTGCCGAACGACGAGCAGCAAAAGAGAGCAGTCGACAGTGGATGCCTCGACACTTTGACAACGACCTCACTCCAACTGACGACTGACGACTGGCGGCGACTTTGTTCAAAGCCGAAGACTTCGCTCGACGACGATGATGCACGCGTCGATGATCGAGAGCGACTTCACTCGACGGTCCGCCGGCCGTCGGTTCCCGATGGCAGCGATGGTAGTCGGTCAGTAGACTTCAACGACGACATCGACCACTACTAATACAACTACAATTAAACTACGACTACAACAACTACTACTACTACTACAACGACAACTACTGTAGCGACAACAAGAAGAGTCCACTCAGGCAGTTCCACTACCGGATAGACGACGAAGGCCGAAGGCAGGATACAACATGACAGCGGCGGCGCCCGTTCGACAGCCGACGGCGAGTAGGAGAGATGACGAACTTCGGTGACAAGAGTCGACAGAGTGGCCACTCGTCACCAAGAGGCCGCGTGCCGAAGTGCGGGCAGAGTACGGCCGCCACCAAACAGAGCGCTCGATTATTCTAACCGGAGACTCGCTGTTGTTGGCCGCCGCATTCTAATTGGGCCAGCCGCGCGTATCGTCGTCGTATCATCGTCATCATCATTATCTGCATCATCATGACCACTACCACCACCACCACCACCATCATCTTCATCATCATCAGCATCTTCAGCATCTTCATCTCCACCATCATCACCACCACCATGATGATGATGATGATGATCATCATCATCATCATGGGTAAGCAAGTCTCTTTCCCACGAAAACGGGCATGAACGAAGGGGCAGGAGTGGTGTTGAGCTCCGGTAATCCCAGTGGGGTTGCTGATGCCGATGATAATGAAGGTGATGATAGTGATCATGATGATGATGGTCGTGATTGTGATGATGATGGTAGTAACAATGATGATGATGGTAGTAGCAATGATGATGACTCTGCGTCACGTGTGCTTGCACATCTTTCAACCGCTTCAACCGCCTTGCGGGGCGGGAAGAGGCAGAGTTTACTCGCAATCTGGACTCGAAAACTGGAAACATCATGTCCTAGACTACTGCTATAGATGCCGCTGCTGCTGCGACTGCGCTCTCTGTAGCTGCATTGCATACGCATGTCTGGCGGCTAAAAGCGCCTGAACCCGTCGTTTGTATGCGCGCGCTTGTCTGTGTGTGTGTACATAGTGGACAACCCCACCCCCCTCTCTACGGATCTCAGCCGCACGCGAGTAACCCCACCCGCGAGCGTTGCGGACGGTCGTGTTGCCGCCTGCTGCTGCTGCTACAGCTACTACTACTACAGGTGCAAACCGAGTTGTCATATGCCCCTTATTATTAATTCGCCTACGAACGACCCCAAAACTATACGATACCCACGATTCTAGACGCTAGCACCTGCATGTAGCTATGTTTCTTAGTTCTCTCCGGTTTGTACCGCTGCAGGCATGTAACGTGCTAGATTGAAGGTTGGATGGATAGGTGGATAAATGAATAGATACGTAGACAGATACGTATATCGCATGTCGGTCCGTCCACGGTGTCACGTACGCAGCGGCAGCAGCAGGAGCAGCGATTGAGACGCCACCGCTGCTGTTGCGCTGCTGGTTACGACACGGCCCACGGTCCGCCTCGTGCAACCCACCTCAGCGTGCGAGTGGAAGGGCCTGAGGGGCATGGGAGGGCCTGAACGTCGAGCGTTGGCCTGTGTGAGCGCACTCGCACCGATGGCGCCCTTCCGAAGTAGTTGCGGGGGTGGTCGTCAACAAGAACAACAGCAGCAGCATCATCGTCATCATCATCAGCTAGGACAACTGGTTTTCTGGTCGTACCTCAGACGCGTTAGCTGCCACCTACATACACGGTGCAGGGGTATGGTGATACAGACATATCCCCTCATGCAGACACACATACACCTCCCCCCACCACTGGAGACACGTATGGGCGTGATTTTAGGGCGGAGCACCGGCGAAGCGATGCGCCAATCAACCACGAATACGCTTCCTCCTACTTATCGTCGTGTCGGGACCCCTTGTCAGCTGGGCCATAGCTTCATGCACACAAAATCCTCGAAGAGACAGCCACCTTGCCTTGTATGATCTAAACGGTGCTTGCTTTCTGCTCTATGTCATAATTACGTGCCGTACTTGCGCGCCGAGGAGGAGGACTCGCGCTTTTAGCCAGCGTTCACTTGTGCTTCTCTCCTTTATTCCCTGTATCTCGTCTTCTGTCTTCTCTCTCTCTCTCTCCTGCTCTCACTTTCTTTCTGTTCTTCTCATCGTCAAAATCTCACCATCGCAATTCTTTGAGCACTGCCATGCCACGTTTCCTCATTTTGGCCCCCGTTTTTTCCTGCTCACCCACCCTCTCGCGTTTCCACCACTCTCTTTTTCTATTTACATCACCGCCAGCGCCTCGATGTGGCACCATTTTTCCACCACTCGCGCAAACGGCGGCCGCCGTGCCGCCGCCTCTGCCGCCGTGGCCGGGCGTGACGATTGTCGGTCGGAGCAGACGCGTGCAAAAAACTTACTTTACTTAGACCCACAAACTAGTTCTCAACTAGCGTTGATGACCCTCGAGCACGTTCGGCTGTCCGTGCTCGAGCCAGCACCTCCCTCGCTCGCCCTGCCCCCCCCCCTTGCACATAGAGGAGAGGTATGTTGGCAATGGTATGGTACCTGTAGTAGCCGTAGTAATCCTAGTGCTTGTGCTGGCAGCAGTGTGTCCTGCTCGTTGTTCGTGTGTTGCACGACGAAGCGTTTGCAAACGTTAACGACGGAGACGCAGCGCCAAGAGCGAGCGACAACGGCGGAGGAGCGCGGCCAAAGAACAACAGCATTGTTGTTGTTGTTGAGACCCGTTGGTGTCGTGCCGATCGTCGTCGCCGTTGTTGTTGTTGTAGTCAGGACAGCAGATCCGGGAGATCCGGGATCGGCCGCCGACGAGTATGGATCAAGGAGTTACACTTGAGCGGGCGTTGCCAGTTGATCGAGGCAGGAGCGGGGGGTGGATGGGAGATCGGGGAATTTAGTCGATAGACACGGTCCCTGCTGTTGAAGCTTGTGCTGCGGCGCACCCAAATACGCGTTTATTACTCATCATCCACTTGAAATGTGATGAACGAGGCCACCGTTGTCGTCGTCGTGGCCGCTGCTGCTCTCCTGCTGATGCTAATGATGATATTGATGATGCTGTGATAGTCATAGCTAAGTGCGTTAAGCGACAACCCACTTGTCGAAGCATTATGAGAGATAAACGTAATCACCCCTTCTCAAAAGTGGGTGTGCAAGAGCATATTCATCCCCCCCCCCCCGTCTTGCCGTTTAGATTCCCGTACCCCCGGGGATCGGTTTAATGGCGGCGGCATCATCATCGTGGTCGTCGTCGCTGTTGTTGTCGTCATCATCATTAACGTTATTATGCCGGCGTTTAGCCAACAAAGCTAGCTGTAACATACGTAATCCATGAGAAAGAAGGTGGTGTGAGAAAGAAGGCGTTCTCGTTGTATTTCAGCTGCCTGCCTTGCTCTGATGAGCTGCTACAGCGCCTCCACGCCTCTAGAGAAAGCCTCGATCTTCCGGGATACGCCGCTGTCAGCCTAAGCACCTGTTTAAGTGGTGTTCTTTGCCTTCTACCTGTAAGACACCGTGATCATTGTCGTTATCATCATGGTAAAATTTCTTAGCATCACTTTACCAGTGCTTTTGTTATTACCTCTTTCTACATTGTAGCACTTTTAATATGGAAGTAGTTGTTTTAGAAAAGCAAGTACCAAAAGTGTAAGTATAAATCACTTGTTGGAGATATACGAATATTTACTAATTGTTTGATATAGATGAGGTGTTCCCACATTGAAGCGTTCGAACGACAGACCTTTTTGTGTGCCAACATTAGACGCTCATGTAGGCAAACGTCTTGCTCTTCGAACGAACAGAAAGCTTTAAGCGGCTTATTTATAATACATTTCAACCTTTTCGTTCTCAAAAGAACACCCTTTGGAACTTAAATCGCGAAACACATCGCTAAAACACCCTAGTTTAGGTTGCTTTCACAATCGGACAACTGGAATATATCGCTAATGCCAGAGCAACCCTCCTCAAAAGGGGTTCGCAGTTCACTCCGCAATGCGCACAACAATCTAGTCTACGCACGCTCGAGCACCATACCATTATCAAAACGTCTGGTGTCGCAATTTTGTCTATATCTCATCTCCGCTCTTCAGGAATTCAGGGTGCAGATCTGAATGTAAACAGAGCAACGCATGAGATGCGACAGGTACCCATCGATGTACACAATACGCAGACGATGACGTCTCCGTCCTGGAAGAGCTGTATCATCCGGCCACGCGGTATGCCGTTCATGGCTTTCATCACAAGCTCTGTAGACGCAAGAAATGTCTTGCGCCAGAGGACAGCAGTCTTAGTCAGCTAGTCGGATCTTTGTTTCACGTGTAAACTGTTTTAATATTATATTATTTTTTACTGAATGAGAAAAATAAATTAACTAATGAAATACTAAAAAATGCCGATAAGCCTAATCCTTCGCATCTTTGGTTGCTCGTGCTACGTCCGTACCGGGCTGTTACGAAAGCATTATATTTGAAAACATTACTAAAATATTCTGAGACTACTGTTTGGACCAAATCCGTTCAACCATTTTCTATTATTGAAACGTGAGTCTGGTAGACGTAGACCGGTTCGAAATATACTTGAAACGCCCTACACACTATCATATGCGCGTTCTCACCCATTCTGCAAAACAACTTGAACTTCTATGTTTAACTCTGGATGATATACGGTCTTTTACAGTAGGTACTGAGAGCCTCTTTAAGGTATTGGGACAGATGCAATCCTGCGTGGTCCCGCGGACGTCGTGGCGGAGAATCTATAGGCCGTACTTACACTTCGAGGGACTGGGACGGCTAACATTTAACGTTTCTGACTGCGAGGTATTAGCTATAGGAGTCAATTCACGAAAGCAAGAAAAAGTTATTCGAACGATCATGCAAGTACTTCGCAGAATAATTCACACGACACGGGATGCTCTGGGCGATGTGGTCATGTGTAATAGAATCTCACGGGTTCTATGTATAAAACGAGAAGCCTTGTCGAAGAGAATCGTAGGTCTCTGACTTTCAGATAAACTGAAAGCTTTGCTGCTTACGACGAGACTACTAGAGTTATTAAAAGGGCTACGGACGTTGGTACAGCCTCATGATTGAATCCGTTTAGTTCTCTGGCGGAATTACCTGCTAACAAAGATAAGAAGAAGATAAAAGAAGAAAACAACTAACTTTACCCTGGCCTTCTGAAAGAGCACGTGAACCATCATGTTTCGACGCTTATGAAAATAAGAAATCGACAAGAGATCTCCTGAATGTCCTCAAATCAATAATGTAATTTTAATGGCTCAGCATGCCTTTAGCGGAGGATAGCTGCAAGCCCTGCCCTTTTTTTGTGAGCTGATAGGAGGTATCAGCTTGGCAGCTTGCTGAATCCTGACTCTTTCCGCATGGTGTTGACTACTAGGATAGACGCCCTCATCTTTAAGCCTATTCCCATGCATTTCGTGCGGTGGACTGATCGACTCTGGCGGTCTTTAATTTATTTTATTATATCTTTAATTTATTTAATTATATATTAATACATGTTCATACCTCACAATAAAATAATAATAATAATAATAATAATAATAATAATAATAATAATAATAATAATAATAATAATAATAATAATAGTAATAATCGTCGTCGTTGTTGTCACTATCATCATACTTTCGTCACAGCTCTGCCGAGTGTGGGTGGATCGCAGAACATGCAGATTCTATAGGCTGGGTTCTATAGGAGTCGGTGCCGCGACTTTTAGGGATACCGCACAAACGTATGGAAGATAATACAGGCGACCGACATGAACCGATGTTTCTGAGGCAGATTATGTCATTGGCTGTTTGTAGAGGCAACGCGGTTTCTGTTATAGGCGTCATAGGCTAACTCAAAATTAACTGATACGCGTAAAAACGTTTACTCTTAACACTTGAAAAATTAAACAATAATAAAGTAATACTTTATGAATTTTGTTTATTACCAAATTGTTGTCACCCAATTATTGTATAGAACGAATGATAGTAATAATATTTTCTTGTACCGTGCCCAGTCTCCAATGATCACCTTAGCATCCAACTCGCTGCCACTTAACATCGACCGAGGACTACCAGAGGAGATTGGATTTCATCAATGTAGACTATGACAGCATCCTGGCAAGTTTACTTAGCATGGATTGGGACCGAGCGTTTGCTGGAGCGGTATCTCTGGATCCGATGTACAACGGTTTCATTGAATACCTCTACGTTGTCGTCGAGGCCAATGTAGGCCCGCGTTCTGCAAACTGGTCGCTTCCCTGCAGTGTTTTCCAAGATAAGCTAAGCAAGAGCTTCTGAAGGCACACTTGAGGAAGGACGTGCACCATTGCTTTATCGCAAGGCTTGGGTTGCTCCTGTCTACAAAAGTGGAGTCAAAACTGACCCGGCCAAAAAGCGTCCTGTCTCCCTCACAGCGGTGACATGCAAGGGTCTGGAGAGAATCGCCTGCTCTGCAATTCTAAGCAGTGCTGAGCAACAGAATCTGCTAAGCAGTACACAGTTTGGCTACCGCAAGGGCCGGTCGGACCACTAATTGTCTACCTATGTTCTTCAGCGACTTAGGCCGATGAATTAGTGAGGGACTCCCCCTGGACGTCATCTACTGTGACTTCAAGAGTGCCCTCGAAACTATGCCCCACAATCTTCTTATCTCCGTACTGCCATCTAAAGGAGATGGTTCCAAATTCACCCAGTAGATTTCTGACTCTTTAAGAGATCGGACTCTCAGATAGAATGTAAGGGTAACATTATCGAGAGAGAGAGTAGTGTTCTAGTCTAAATTCCTGGCCAGTGTTCACGTTCTAAGCGTGGTGTCCAGCAAGAACCTCACTTTCTTGGGTTAACCTTCAACAGCTAGTACCTTGATGACTGTTATGATGATCTAATACCTCCTTGTGGATGTTCGTCGAGTACAGATATTTAGCATACGAAAGAGTTTGTCTTTTACAGCCCGCAAGTGTCAACTATTCCTCGAATCCTGCAGCTTTTTGTCGTCTAATCAATTTGGATTTCGTCATGGTCGGTCCACGAGCCTGGCACTCGCGCATCTCTGGTAGTTTGTGACCGACTCAGTTGAATCGATAACAGCCTGTCTAGGCGCCTTTCTTGATGTCACGGCGGCATTGAATTGCGTTCGCCATTCTTCCAGTCTTTAAATCTTGCAGAACCTTGGGTGTTCGGCAAGTACAGTCGAGTCGTTTAATTAATTTCTATCCTCTAGATTGCGGTCTGTCTCTATAGGACAAGTGGTTTCCTCGTAGAAATCTGTTAATGTTAGAACTCACAAGGATCGGTGCTAGGACCGTTTCTTTTCTTGATTCTCATTAATTTCATTTTGCTTAATATTGAAAAAGGGATCATTGGTAAACCGATAGCTTTTGCCAATGACACTTCACTTTTGTTTAGGGTTGACTCTCCAGCCCTTGATATAATGCGCTCACTATCTCAAGTAAGGAGGTGATGAAAATCGTTGATTATTTCAGCCTCGTTGTTAATGCTAGTCTCACTCTGTTTCGCTCTCCTCAACTAAAGTTGCAGGCGGATCTTGATCGGCTTTCTTCAAAATTCGGTCTGAAGTTTCCGTCCACTACTAGATATTTGGGCCTCATCTCACACGAAGGTTTAAGTTGGCGCGCTCATATTGATCATATCACATCCAAATGTTATGCAGTTATATCAGCCTTGCGACGTTTGCGTCGTGAGGGAGTTTCGTTGGATTGTCTGATATTGATCTATAAAACGCTGTTTGTGCCGGTACTTAGGTACGGCGTTCTCTTGTGGGGAGGTGGTTATGATCACGTTATGCATCGTCTTCAAGTAGCTACTTTCGACTTTAAGATCAGTCGTAGGGGAGTACCTGCTGAGGCTGCCTTCCCTCTAGACCCTTAGTGGCGGAAAACCTCGCGGTGAGGCCACCACTTTTGTGATTCCCCGGGTACCGAAAAGGGTACCCAAGCTCTTGTATACAGACTGCCCGTCGTGTGAGAGAGTATCCCGCATAAAATCCTTCACTCGAAGTCCCTGACCTGTTTTACCCAAGGCGGCTTTTAAATCGGAATACATGACGGAAAAAGGGAATTTACTTAGGGCGATGGTCTATTTTTCAGTATTTCACTTGTAATTTCGAGTTATATTGTCTATCAAGTTATAGCGCAGTGTGCTCCTTTGTCTTATGTGTCAGTATCGCCAATAATATGATACAGGTACTTACTTCTGTTTTTATTATCTTATTTTTTCTCTTTTTACTCCCAAACCCTTGTACCTACTTTTCATAACGAGGACTTAAGCATGTGAATGTATGCAGTTCCGCAATTAAACCATGTCTGAATTGAAAATTTCTGTCGCACTCCCACCTCGGGGTGGAGTTACTTCTTACCGGTTGTCCGCAGATTATTGTACTAGGAAGCCTCTTGTTTAGATTGTTTTATTGAGCAGGTCAAACATATCACACCTAAATTGGTTGAATATGGAATGTACGCCGATGATATCAAGCTTTACATGCCTACTTGGGATGATAATATCACACCTAAATTGGTTGAATATGGAATGTACGCTGATGATATTAAGACATACATGCCTACTCGGGATGATAATATCACACCTAAATTGGTTGAATATGGAATGTACGCCGATGATATCAAGCTTCACATGCCTACTCGGCATGATAATGATGCGAACGTGCTGTAATGTGTACTAAAGGACTTTATTGTGTGGTCGTCGAAGATGGGTCTAAAAGTATCCGCTCACAAGTGTACAGCGCTACATCTCGGTATTAGAAAATACCAAGCATGACTCTATGTTAAACGGCCTAATTCTGACAAAAATGGAGTATGCGAAAGACCTTAACGAACGTTTCTCGACGTCCTGACATTCACTGAGCTCGTTACACATGTTCCCGCAAAATGTTCACTTTTATGCAACGGGATACTCTGTGCGTTTGTTGTAAGAAGTGCCTCTGCCTATTTAAAGCTGTACAAATCACATATTGTGCCACTATTAATGTTTGGATGCCAGGCGTGGAACCCTCCATGACTGGGTGATCTTGAATTACTAGAAAACATGCAGAAGGGTTGAAAAGCGGTGTCGGGTGGAAAGGCACACCCTTGAGCTTGAAATCGTGACTCAGCTGTTTAACGAAGCTGACATAAGACAGGTGCGCCGCCTGATTAAGAACGAGGATCTGTTTGACGTATTGTTTGAGGTATAAGCAACTTTGATTTGGGCAGGGTTTGTCCATAGGCCTCAGTCAACCCAGACCAACCAATGCTAAAGTGTCGTGCCTGTATCCAAGTAGACTTGTGAAGCAATTGAACGAATGAGAACTAAAACTGTTGTGAAGCAAATTTGTGCAATCAAAATATTTAGTGTACTTGTTTTAAGTGGTATTATACACCCTTTTATGATCGATAAAAGAGTGTTTTAATCAAGGGTTTATTAGCATGTATTGAAGCCGAGCGACTCGTCCATCACTGATTGGCCACTCACACCCTATTACAGGCTTCAGCGGCAGCTTGTCGTCATTGAGCAGGTCTTGCGCCGCTGCACTTGGGAACGTGCTACAGCATATTGATGGAGATAAAGTAGCAGAAGAAGTGGCAGCTGTAGTTGTTGTTGTTGTCGTGTCGATGTCGCAGTGTTGTTGATGTAGGCATTGTCGTTCCGTAGCCCCAGAGGAGACACACGAGGAGGAGCAGTGGGCTTCATCCGACTCACCATTTTCGACTCGGCAAACTGGTGCACCTTACACGCTCAACTCCACCAGGCCGACAATGATAGTATCAGCAGCAGCAGCCGCAACAACAACAACAGCACCAGCAACAACAATAGCAGCAACAACAGCAGCAGCAACAACAACAACAACAACAACGGGCTGTCTCCACAGCTTCAACCCGAATTTCATTCATCTGGCTCCCGCTCTGTTTACTACAGATCACGCGCAGGAAGACAACGGAGCAGCGAACCAGAGTAAGAAAAACAGAGAGAAAGAGAGAGGGGGAGAGGCAGATATAAAGAGAGAGGGAAACAGGAAATCTGGTATCGTGCAAGGACAGAGCCACACCCATATCGTACGTATGCGAAGACCACTACCTACACTTACTTAATCCAGGGTGGACTGCTCTGCTTCCAGAGCTGCTGAATGCAAACTTTTCCTGCTGGGCGACGGTTGAGTGTAAGCGCGACGAAAATGCACCCAGTAGAGAGCGGCCGCTCTCTTGCCGCTGCGTGCCGACTGCTCGGCGGAATTGCACGTTTGGCCGCCATCGGTAGAGTGCTGGTAGCGGTGGTGGTATAGGTAGATTCTAGTGACTAGATTGTCCAGGGTGCTAACGTAACAAAGTTATATAAATAAAAAAATTATAACCGAGTGAGCGTTTTTAGTGAGCACCATATTTTACAATTGCGAAGGTGAGTGAAACTTTCCTGAAGCAAGGGAGACGCAGCAGCTGCAGAGGGGAGTGCCTGGCCGGATTCGATTTTTTCGCTGTTTTTTTAGAAATAGGCTCGAGACTACCAGAAGAAAAGCGTACCCTAGAGTTGTGAAAGTAAGTGAAAATCTCCTAGAGCAAGGAAGAACAATCGAGTGGAGTGCCAAGCCGTATTCATATTTTTTCGTTGTTTGTTTTAGAAATATGGTGTAGACTACCAAAAAAACGAGAGATCAACATGACGTGGTCGATGACCTGTAACGTAAGAGCAACACTGAAAACTTGCCTCCAAGATCTTTTATCAGCTGAATCACTACATTTGATTTGTCCCGTAGCATCAGACTAAATGTCATCCCCTTTCTTTACCTGTCAAGTATATATATATATATATATATATATATAAATTATTTTTTTAAAAACGGCAACTAGTTTTTTGGTTATTTATACTGATTAGACTGTAAATTACGCTGCAAATACAAAAGCACTTTATTCATGAAAATGCTTTTCACAATTATATTTGTAGCGGCCTTCGTAAATGCGCTGATTAGGGATCAATCTTTTTTCTTTGGGCCGTTTTGCCGTGTGGGACATCTGATGAAGTAGTTCCCGTTGGTCCCTGTTAAACCAAAGCAGAATCCGTAACCCGTAAACAATTTGCATTGCATAAAAGACAATTTGAATTAAATATTCCTTCTGTTCAGGACAAATAAATAAAAAACATTTTTTCCTAAAATTGGCTTAACTTTTAAGGAGTCCTGCAGTAAAATGTGTACATACCTTTAAAGTAAGAAGCCTTTCAATGAAATATTAGATTTACAATAATATCTGACAAGCAAGCGACCGCTATCAATATCTTAATGTCGCTATAGTTCCATAAAACTGAATATTTTAAATTTTTGCACTTCATATTCAACCTAGTCACCCCTAGAACCGCTAATTTAGTATGTTGTTGCAGACCAAAAGTTGGATAAATATTAGATAAGCTAAACGAGCACTAGGCACTTCAACTGAAAACGCATTGTTAGCTCTTAGAAAACATTCGTGCATACCTGCGAACCCAGCCTAGAGGGAGGACCCGTAGATCGTGTGAAGGCTGTCTGACGAAGCGTGGGCGCTGGAGCTATGGCAGACATGGTCGATGGCTTGCCTGTAGTCCGCTGTTTCAGGTAAGCATAGGTGAATCCCGACGTAATTGGTGGAAATGTTGATGGGATGAACTTTACCGTAGTCCTGTATACACATTGGTTTACCACAATTATAGGTTTGAAGAAAAAGTTCAATACAAAATACAGTACCATACTATATATATATATTTATATATATATATATATATTTATATATATGAAGGCAGAAAATTAAACGTACGAACAAACACTAAACAACAGTACTAGAAACAAAAAAGAAACACTTGGCATGCCAACACAGCACTGAGTTGCCGCTGTGGATCAACCGTTGCCGCGGTTGAAGGCAATAAGAAAAGCCCAGCTCTAATAATTACCTTGGGGGTCTTGTCGGCCTACGCGTGGCCGGGCGCTCTTCTCGTTCGGTGAGAACCGGAGATGGAGCACAAACTCCAGCGACGCAGATACCTGTATCACCATGTTGGAACGCCGATGGCATTAAATGTGATGGTAGAATCCAACAACGGCAGCAATAAATTACGCAAAAAAAATAGTTGCACTCCGTGTATGAGGGAGGCAAAACATCACACCAAATGCAACAAGAGCACTGACAAATGAGCATCTCCGCATGCACAACAAGTAAAGTAATGCACTAAAGGAGTCAACACATCAGTCGGAACACGGACAGATAACGATAGTCCGTAATGGATCAGGAGAACGGGCAACATTCTACCTGTAATTTCTATTACAGGTGTACAGGTGTTCATACGTACCTGGCTCGTTTTTATTCGCTGTCCTGCAAACAGACTGGTTCTTCAGTCGAACTAGTTTCGAACTGCCCGAGGGTCCGCAGAGAACCTGAAATGCAGGCGGCGGTGGCACAAACATGAGCAGCGGTGAGCCAAAGCAGTGCACACAAACATAAGCACGACGTGACAATGCTGTGCAGACATGCTAGCGACAGAGAGGGATTCCAAATTTGGAAATGTTGTACACACGCCACGCTACAGAAGCCATTTGCGAGACACAAGCCGCTGATCATATGTTGCGTCCAGCAACTCTGCTGATGTATATATACTCTTGAAAGCCCTATTAGTAGCGTCTTTGTTTAACTTTGCCATCTCGACGAATCTAGTGCGGAAAAACAGCAGCAAACTCGTTCGGGTGCCGCCTACGACTTTGCTTCATCGGCATGTCGGCAGATCGACGCAACAATTAGTAGCTGTAGGGGCAGTAGTGTTTGCGAATAAATGACAATTGGCATCTATCTGTCATAGAACGAGCAACACATACTAAATCATAGGCGTACATTTTCGCAGATCTGTATTTTCATATGTTTAGGTGGCCATCTCGCCGTCTTTCATTCCGCACATAATTTCCTCTTCATCGCAAGCTTGTCTCGTTTGGTGACAAAGTAATATAGCTGCCTAGATTAAAGTTATTAGGTAGTTAATTAGGTAGCAATTAACTTATAGCAGAGATTATCTCCACTGTATGTATGTATGAATAATAATAATGATAATAGTAGTAGTAGTAGTAGTAGTAGTAATAATAATAATAATAATAATAATAATAATAATAATAATAATAATAATAATAATAATAATAATAATAATAATAATAATAATATAAATGCCCCTTTGTTATCCTAGTCACCTGACAGTCGCCGTCATCATCGGTGGTCACCAACACGAACCTCCCCTGGTCATTGCAGGCGTCGTATCGCGCGGTGAAACGGCGCGTGGCAAACGAAGACGTCGATTGCTCGTAGCCCGCTTCGGCTACGGCGCCTAGCATAGCGGCAACAACAGCTGCGACGGCGGTGGCGGGGCCACAAACCATATTCTGCCAAAATGATGACATTACCGTTAAAAAATGTATACGATAGCAACAGCAATAGCAGCAGCAAAGTAGCTATTCATCCAGCGTACTGGTCGGCACTCTAGTTGTATATTAATACACTGCACTATATGTATATATATATATATATATATATATATATATATATAGGGTGTTAAGGGTGTCAAGAAAAGTTCTAAAAATCGATAATAAGAACTGTAGAGCTCGTCAAAGCAACGATATTTTTCCAATGGAACATGGTCTCTAAAAAGTCTTTTTTTTGGAGTGAGGGTTAAACTACTACAATTTGTGACACTGTTGTTTTTGCCCGACATAGGAGCATAACATGTGTTGCTGCAATACAACTAGTCTTCTCGCATACAAAAACTAAGTACATCGTCGTGTCTATGAAAAAATTCTGCTTCTTCCGAAGAACATATAACGCTGAACAGAAAATGCGACATAGTTGTTTAGAAGATAATTCACAAAAATTAAGGTTTTTAAGCCTTCTACGCCCAATACTTCGAAATCATTACCCCGTATTGTAGGGTTATGATTTAAAGGCAATGGGCGTGAAGGCTAATAAAAGAACTTAATTTTTTGCGAATTCTATTTTAAACATTTATGTCGCATTTTCTGCTCAGTGGAATATGCTCTTGTTCTTCTCTAAGAATGTTAAGCAACATTTTATCACCAATACGACGATCTGTTTAGTTTCTATAGGAGGACTGGTCTCGCAATTGCACATTTTGTGCTCCTATGTCGGGCAACAACACCAGTGTCACGGATTTCGAAAAAAGTCTTCTTAAAGACCACGTCCCATTGAATTTCTTTTACTCTAACGAGCTCTACAATTCCCTATATCGCTCTTCAAATTTTTCTGGGACAAAGTCATTTAGGCATGCGCTCAATCTCGACATGCCCTCTAAAAAATCTTAAATACTCTGCAACCAAGGCTCGCATTGCCAAAGTTTTGGAAAAAATTATCACACTGAAATCGTATTGCCTGAGTGTATCAGCTTTGACCGCTGTAAATAGTCGTAGGGTTAATATTTTGAGGAATTAAGCGTGAAGGCAAAAAACTTTTATTTTTGCAAATTCTCTTCTTAACCACTATGTCGCATTTTCTGCTCAGCGTTATACGCTTTTCGGAAGAAGCAAGCAAATTTTTTCACGAACACGACGATCTGCCTAGTTTTTGTGGGGGGGGGGGGGAACTAGTTGTCTCGCAACAGCACTTTTTTTGCTTTAATGTTGGGCAAAAACACCAGTGTCACAAATTGTAGTGATTTCGGCATATAGCTCTCTCGCCTGAAGCATCATTGCGTCTTGCTAATACCATTTCCCGCCGCTTCATTCTAACGGCCCCTCATGTGAACATTTGCGTTTCTAGATCTCTTGTTCTTCCCCAATTCACATATTGTTCTCCTGCCTGGAAGCCTCAGCTGACTAACTATACAAACTTAGTGGAAGGTGTCCAAGACACGTTTCTGAGGCGCCTGCGGTTGTTCAGGTGTCCGTAAAGCGAACTGCTATTATTAAGATCGTATTGCTCGAGCGGCGCATGAATTGCTAGGATACTTTTTCGATGTACGTTCCAATAACCTAAGGTGTCACCATTCCAAAAGCCGTGGCCCGTCTTGAGTTCGTAAACGCCGTGTTTGCTTAGCGGATGGCCGACTCGGCGCATGCAATTAATTAAAATTGTGCCTATTTGGCATTTAGTTAGTGTTCCCTTTGCTGGAGTATGTATACTGAACACAATACATACGTGACCATGATAAAATGTAGCCCCCCACACACCCTTTTTAGTGATAATAACGGTAATTTTGCTATGCAACATGCTCTATAACAATCATCAAACATCAGACATATGCACATTAAACATAACTACTTCATCATAGTTGAAATTGCTGTTTTTGTTGATGTTGTTGTTGGCACAGTAGCAAGAATGGCGCGATAACAATAAAACAACAACAGCAGCAGCATAAACAGCTATAGCATCAACAGCAGTAACATCATCAACAACAACACTAGCAACAACAATACCAGCAACAATAGCCCAACAAAATGTCAATTGTTGTCTCACCTCGGTAGCTTTTCGACGTCGTTCGTCAACGTATCTTCGGCGGCGGCGGCACCGGCAGCGGAAAAGCAGCGCAATCCGCCAATTGCCAAGCGTCGAGTATCTAACTATTTCCTACCGAGCATCTAGCATTCTGTCTCATTCGATCGGCGATATCGGTATCGGTTGTGCAGAATTTCGGCCAAACGCAATGGTTTCGCGTTTCTCTCGACGCACGACAAACGATTCCGTACCGTGCTCACCACCGAGATGAGGATTCGTGTGCGTCTCTGTGCTGCCAGCTCACTATGGCCTCCACCACACGCACACACTCGCACATTATCCGTCCACCTCAACGTCACGATCGCACCGGGAAGCTGGAAGTAGCTCTTGTAGTGGTTGTTGGTGTTGTCGTCGAGCTAGTCCCATACACTACAAGCCAAATGGAGACGCCGAGAGGGATAGAGCAGGGGGATGTTGATGCGATTGTCCCAATCGGCGGTCGCTTTCGCCGTCGTCGCCGCTGCTGCTGCCGCCGCCGCAGCAGCAGCAGCCCCCACGCCAACGAACGCGCATGACGAGAGAAACGAACGGTCGGATAAAGCGACGCCTGTGGCGGTAAGAGCGTAGCGGTGACGTATTCATATACGTACGGCAGCAGTGGACGTGACGGTGACGGTGGACGTTCGGACGTGCATGCGTGGGTTTTCGCATAAACAAAACAGCTTCGTTCATTTGTTTTCGTCGTTACGGCGTGCGTCGCAAATCACCGCGCCCCGCAGATCGCGCTGCCCGGAGCGCCATGCCACGCAGCATCCTTGCCTCGTTGCTAAAAATAGGGTTGTTGTTGTTTCTATTGTCGGCGTTAATCATGCTGTTCTTGTCGTTGTTATTAGATAGGTAGCAAAGCATACGTACATCCCATACAATATTATAAAAAAATACATCCCGCCAAAACCTGGCATATGTAAGATATACATTTAAAAAACACCATTGCCGTGTTGCTAAAACATAGTGTTGTTGTTGTTGCTGCGGTTGCTGTTGTTGTTGCTGTCGTTGTTGTTATTGGTGGTGGTGGTGGTGCTGCTGCTGCTAATGTTGTTGTTGTTTCTATTGTTGACGTTAATGTCGTTGTTGTTTGTATTGTTGCCGTTGTTGTTATTGTTGTTACCACCGTTGTTGTTGATATTGTTACCGTTGTTATTACATAGGCAGCAAATTACACGTACATTCCACACACAAAAAAACATCCCATGTCAATGTCTGGCTTACATGAGATATGCACTTCCCTCACATTTGTTCTTTTTGTTATTGCTACAAGCACGGATCAATGTAAGCTATGCGCTGAAACGAATCAGGTCCCATAAACGCACACATACATGCTACGCTGTGACATTATACTAAAGCATCTACTACACTATGAGCGCTACGATACATGACGTTGCTGAAGGTCACGGTGGTCAATTGGCTGTTTCATACAGGAAACCAGTGTCGTCACCAATTTCCTGCTTGTTCGTCTAGAGAACCACATTGACCTTTTGTTCAGCAATCCAGACAACAAACACAGGTCGGGTAAATTGAGAGTGCTAATCGTTCATTAGCAGCTCGCCTTTTCTCCTGTTTAGCTAGTTTAGACGTTAGCCTCTCTGGGTGTATGCAATACGCTAACGGCGTCTACTACAGACTCTCTCAAAACTAACCAACGATATCGGTGACGGAGGCGCGCGGCGAATGGACGTGATCCAGCGCTCGGCGAACATAGTGTGCGCGGTTTAGTCTGTCGCACTGTGCCAATAGTCTACGTTGGGTCGTTAGCACTAGCACGTTGTCCTTTTATGTTGTCCGATATGCGCTTGAACTTGACCTTGTCGTAGCTGTAAACAAAGAGTACGACACACTCTCTTTAGTTTGTTTTGCGTATCTGTCCCACCTTCTGCATGTTGTGCAAGGGTTTTCTTTCCTGTGGGATACAAGCGTCAACCAGCACAAATCGTGTTATAGGAGGTAGTTGTAGGGAAAATACTAAGGGCAATATATATATATATATATATATATATATATATATATATATATATTATATATATATATATATATATATTTATAGTTTATATATATATATATAAGATATATTATTATAGATATATATCAATATACAATATAAATATATATATATATATATATATCAATATAAAAGGTAGACAAAATTTATATAATATATATACTATATATAAGTTTTATTAAGAACGCAACTGAAGCGACAATTGCCTTCCGAGACTGTGTGCATAAGACTATTCTTCAGACTCGTATTGAGTGGACTGGCACCACTTCATCAGCGTGCCCCGGACCGACGCCGCCTTCCGCATTGAACGTCGAGATCCAGGCGTTGTCTCAAGAAATCCTTTCGATAAATTTCGCTGCCGGAGACAAGAAAAGATTTCTTGTCTCCGGTAGCGAAATTTAACTGCTTACTGACCCTGTGAGTGGGTTTGCGAGTGACGTTGCCTGTGTCACCCAGGGTCTCGAACGCTAGCGGCTAAAACTCATTTGGGTAACCTATTAAAGCGTATTTTGCAAGCTTTCTCGTCTCGGCTAGGTTACCAGCGTGGGCTGCCACCCCGCTGCCGATTATTAAAGATGCTATTAAGCAGGTGACTGTGGCGTCCCAGACTAGCACCTTGCCTTCACTGAAGAGGGTAAATGTCATCCCATCTGGGCTCTTACCATCGTCGGCGCATTCTAAAATGCAAGAAATTTCGTGTTATCGAAGAGCTCGGTCAAAGGTGTCTATAATACCGGCATGCCTGGCACGCCGCTCGGCATTAATGATGCACGATATGGGTCGTTTCGTTGTCCAAGAGGGTGCCCCGTAGGGCGCTTGGAAGTGCAGGCAACCAGACTCCGGATCCCTTAGCAGCGATCGCTCGAAATCAAGCCTTTGCAGAGTTGCCAATAGCGCCCTCAAGTAAGCCGCGATACACTTCGTCTCATGATAATGCGCTCCAATTGGCTTAACGGGTTATCCTGAAGGCCACTGCAAACTGTCTTTAGCTCCTTTCGACCGGAAGGCACCATCGATAGATTAAGAAAAGACCCAAGGGTGTTTACGGTATACTCGTTCAATGGACGCAGGTCGTTTAACCATTCTGTTCAATCCACTACGTAAATGAGTGGGAACTTATACCTGAGAACGAAGATCGAAGCAAAAAAAGAGGGCGCAGTAAGCAGCGAGTGAGACGAGATTCTCAGCGACGTCGGAGTAGGACTTTCAGAAGCCCCAGGTCATTGTCGAGAGTAACCTTACGTCCCAGCAATAAGGCCTGGAGGGTGCGAAGGTCGGAAGCATGTGCACTATTACCTATTATAGTGACATAGCTCTCACATTTCCCGGGATTCATTTCCAAACCTGAGGTCTCACGAAAATTAAGCACGCACCGAATGTCGTCGGCAACCATGTCCGCATCGCTCCCGAGCACGTTATTTTCCAGGTCCCATATGTTTAGCGAGCTGTTGAGAGAGTCAATTAGCTCTTTGATATTTAGACAAAACAAAAGGGGAGCCAAAAGATCACGCTGTGGCGGCCCCGTGCCCAAGGCTATGAGATCATCTGGGAAGGCCAGGCACGAAGCGTTACGGCACGCTTGGCTGACGTGATGCGCTAGCTGGGGCAGTGTGTCACAACCGCCGTCAAGAGGTGATTCCGTCTTACAGAGTTATAGACGTTGATCAATTTAAACCTAAACGAGGAACCCAGGAAGCGTGAATCGATAGAAGCGGCGTCTACAGCTGCCTTGGCTTCAGCTGGTGCGGCAAAGCCAAGCTGGCGGAGACCCGTCGCTTCGCAATTCTTATCCCTGGTTCGATTACAGACAATCTTTGCGGCCAGACTGCGTGAGGAGGAACAACCAATGTTTCTTTTGTAAAGCAAAAAGCCTCGTCTTAAAAAATGTAGGCAGCAGTTAAGATGAAGAGGCGTCCCAATGAAGTAAGTCGACGACTTTGGCTAGTGCGCCCGCCAGCCGACCCGCGGTGTCCCCCAGGGTTGGAAATAGTAAGTCTATCAGCCATCGGAGTCGGATCAAGTCAAGACCCCGGGTGGAACTCTGTGAAAAACTCTTGACCGCGCTATGGCTTCTTCCCCCGATGTGGTGCAGGAAAGCAGAAGGCTAGGAGGGGCTGACCAGTCTAGGTCTGGTGGGACCGGGAATGTTTGTCGCAATGGGCCGTCAAGTGATCCGAGCTGGGAGCCAGGACGTCCGACAATCCGATTAGCCTGGCGGCGCCTGACACGTCACTCACAGTTAACTTAAGAACGGTCTGGCGGATACGTCATTCTTGAAAGTACGGTTTCTCGTGGCGACCGTGGGTGCAATTTTGGCTAGGCGCAATCCATTGGCGAATTACCGCAGATTATGGCGGCTGATAACGGAGAGCGATTGGGCGTCATTGAGGGTGGAAGGAAGATGGAGAACTACTGGCATACTCGTGAGCCCTCTTCTTGTTTATTGCTTGTTTTAATGTGGACAAGCTATTCGCTGTGAGCGCACCGACAACCCTGACCTGTCCCTGGCTGTATTATTGGGATCGTGTTCCATTATTATTGCTTTTTGTGTTTACGGCTCTCTTACACTGGCAATAGCTGCAGGAGAGGTTTTAAAACCACCACTAGGGCTCTGAGCTGACCCAAAAGGTCAGATCCGCCTTCTGACACCACTTGCGACAAAAGAGTTACAGCGTCAGCAGTTGCAAGGGTTCTTGGGCGACTGGGAAATACCGCCAACGACGTTGGCGTACCTAAGCTGCCCACTTGGATGTTGAGGAGTGGTATCTGATCGGGATGTGGGGTTTATTCGACTGCTGGTGATTTCAGGTGACTGGCCGGGTACGTTACCCGAACCTGTTGCAGAGTTCTGGCTTCAACTCGGACGGGTGAGCACCCCGATAGTTGATACACCGCGTATGATTGGTGCAGCTTACGACGAAGTGGCCTGGCTTGCCACACTTCCTGCTGACTTGCTATTATGTGCAAAGTTCCGCGAAATGTAAGGTAAACAAAGATGATTTACAAACGTATTATTATTTATTTATTAACACCCGGGCTGGGTAAGTGTGTTTACGTTACATCACAGTTTTCCACACAACAATCGATCTAGCGTTTTGCCAGTTCAGCTATGGACCGACCGCCGGACAAACCGCAGCGTGGCATTTATCACATTTACTCCAGCATTCTTTGCATCGACATTCGTCTTGTGGTTTCTGAAAGCCCTCCACGTTGCATAGGAAGTAATGAAATCCGTGGGCTGCAAAGGCCTTTGTTAAATGGCGATCTTTCACCCCGCTAGCCCTCCACCCGTGCTTCTCATTGCTGCTGTCTCATAAATTCCTATGTCTACCTCGCTCATTTTGGTTTGCCAGCTTTGCATATAAACGTCAAAGGCGCACGTTTTCTTCAGATTCCATCATTTTCGTAGTTCCTCTGTCAGCAGTGGGCCACCTTCCAACACGTGGACCACCCTATTTCTGCATGTATTTGAAAGCGCAAAACCCCTCTTTAGAAAGAAAAACCTTACCCCATCGATTAAATCCAATTCGTCTACTCCCACCTTATCCCATATTAGTGAAATGCCATATGTGGCGATGGGTGCTATTTGTACCCCAAAAAGAGGTACTGCTGCATCGACCGAAAGCATATATGGGCATTTAATTGCCGCGGCTGCGATAGGGGCCTACCTTACCCTCTCCTGGATGTGTAATCGTCTGTAATCGGGAAAACGACTGCCCCTTGTTGTTAAGGTGAGCCCTACTTTGTGAATTTATTTACAAATGTTAATTCTTTTTCCCTGATTTGAAGTACGTCATTTCTGGCCAGACGGCCGCTTCTTCGGAATTTCATTCACTTGGCGCTATCTCAAACGCCGCTTCCAAATCTACAAACACAGCATATAGGCAATTCTTCGGCCTGGACAGAGTATCCCAGATTGCTTCAAGCAGCCCTCCCATTGCTGAGTGAGTTGACCTTCCCTTCCTAAATGCATGCTGTTCCTCTGGTATTATCCCCCTTTCCTCTAAGAAAGACTCCAATCTCCTAGCTATTATTCCTGAAAATATCTTGTGTGGGCAGCTCTTTATTGCTATTCCCCTTCAAGCCTCTGGTTCCGTTTCTATACCCTTTCCTTTGGGAATGACAATTAAGGTCGCTTTGTGGTATTCGGCCAATCGCCGTGGGGCTTACCCTGCGTCGACTGGTAGGTAAGATTTTAATGAAGAAAGCTATGACGGCTATTCTCGAGCTAGTGGCTCCCATGCAACTAGGGTGCGGTATAAAAAGGAGGAGCAGAAGCGGCTGTGCATGCGGCCGCCGCTTTCATTAAATCGAACAGAGGGCTAGGAAAAGCTTTAGTCAAGCTCGACTTTCAAAACGCCTTTAACATGCTTCGTCGAGATCACTTACTCAATGCTGTAAAAAGATCGGTACCCGCTATTTACCCAGCTGTATACCAGATGTATAGACTGCCCACTAATCTTCTGTGGCAAGGCGAGACGCTCAAGTCGATGTGTGGGGTACAACAAGGCGACCCGTGTGGGCCAGCCCTCTTCTGTATCGCTATCGCGGGACTACAGGAGAAGCTTCGATCGGAGTTTCGACCGTGGTATCTTGATGACGCAACGCTGGCAGGTGACCTGGCAACGATCCAGACAGACATCAAGACAGTTCAGGAATTTCAAGCGTACTCCGGCTTAACACTCAACGCAAATAAATGCGAGCTCTTTCTACTGTCAGAGGAGCACCGCGACGAGCCTATTTCAAGCTTGCGGGGAATACTACCAGACATTCGATTAGCAGCCGATGACAGTATCGAGCTTCTGGGAGCCCCCCTTACCGATGCGGCGCTGGAGGGTGTACTGCGCAGAAAGCTTGTTGAAGTCAGCCGATGGTGCAGCAGACTTCAAACCCTAGATGCCCACCCGGCGTTATACTTCTTGCGACAAAGTCTCTCCGCTCCTCGCTTGACGTATCTTTTGCGTTGTTCACCTTCTTTTAAAAGGACCGACCTTCTCGACAAGTTCGACGACATTCTGCGCACGGGACTAGAACGGCTACTCAACGTTCACCTGGGATCTGCATCCTGGGCCCAGGCATCACTTCCTGTGAGCGCGGGGGCTTAGGGATTCGCCGTGCTAGGAATTTATCATTATCGTGCTACTTGGGATCCTTGACAACATTTAAGGATTTAATACTTTCGATTGGAGTTGAAGATACCCTAGTTCAGCTGACCAGGGCCTCCGATGAGGCCCTGGAGGAGTTTCGAGTTTGCTGGGGAGAGCCCCGCGAGCGAAAAACCCAGGGAGCACTGGATCACTTGATGGTAAAGAAGAGGCAAGACGCGCTTCTAGCACAAACCCTAGACTTAAAAGGAAAAGCTCGCCTGAAGGCCTGTTTTGATCAAATGAGCGGAAAGTGGCTGCAGGCCCTCCCTTCGCCGCAACTGGGGACGATGCTGGACAATAACACACTCCGCATCGTCTCGTGTCTGCGGCTTGGGGAGGCTGTCTGCGCAGAGCACGTCTGCAACCTGTGTCGGTCCAAAATGACCGCTACAGCGGAACATGCGCTGTCCTGCCGGTTCAGTACCGGTCGCCATTCAAGACATTTCGCCATCAACGGTGTCGTACACCGTGCTCTGCAGAGCGCCCAGATTCCTTCAATGAAAGAGCCCCTCGGTATGTGCGCCAACACGCCCGGATGGAAAAACCCTAGCACCATGGGAACGGAGTCGTCTGCTAGTGTGGGACGCGACGGTTTCATGTACACTCGCCAACAGCTACATTGCGCGCACAAGTCGGGAAGCTGGCGCGAGCGCACGTCTTGCTAAAAGTCGCAAATTGTCGAAGTACAGGGAGCTCTCGCCGCTGTACATAATTTAGCCAATCGCCGTGGAAACGCTAGGGCTAATGGGTGAGGCGACCGTCAAATTCCTCAAGGAGCTTGGAAAGAGGGTAACTGCTGTGACAAAGGATGCGCGAGCCGGGGAGTACCTGGTGCAGCGTATCTCCATAGAAGTTCAACGTGGTAACGCAGTGGCGGTAATGGGGTCGCTTCCATCGCCGGGGGAAGGACTGCCAGAAATGCCGTAGCAGTAACAACTATTATTTGACTTATTAACATATGAAACATTAAATAAACTTATCGTATAATCTTCATTAAAGTCGCTTCCCTCCAGGCCTGTGGAATTTCCCCAGTGTTTAAGCATTCATTGAATAGAGCTTGCCAGCATGGCGCGATAACTACGGTATCTTTCATGTGTTCATTCCTTATCAAATCATTTCCGTGCGTTTTCCCCCGTGGTGCTCTGTCGATTGTTTCCATTACTTCCCTGAGAGTAATTGCCCTCATTATCCAAACCCTAGCTTCCTCTGTCGTTTGATCCCAGGGGCCTTCATATTCTAGCAGCGTTTTCGGGGTTGTATCCGACCCGGCCAAGATCCTCCCAAAATGTTTGTCTAGCCTGTCCGTCTCTACTGAACATTGCCTCCTCCCCTTTCGCCTCAGCCAGGTATATGGCCGTACTTGAGCCTCCTTTATTGCTGCCCACTCTTTCTTTTCCCAGTACCTTTGCATTTGTTCTTTATACGATGTCTTAACCAATCGTTTAACCAACGAAGCCAACGGCCGCATAACCGGAACGATTTTTACGTATTCCCGCGTCAACCTATTGGCCTGCTTGGCCATCCTACACCGCTCACTAAACTAAGGTCTTTCACTTCTCTTCTGCACTGGTAGCATCGCAGAATTTAATAACCCTACCAGGCTGCGTTTCTAGCAATCTATCTGTATCGCCTCTGGCACCGGAAATACTTTGTTAAGCCCCTGTAATAGAATATTACCGTTAAGCCTTCTTCCTGAGCTTTACCACCTTCCCCGCTCTTGAACATTCTCCTTAATTTTCACCCAGATGCCCATCGGTATATGCTTTCTAAGTCCCGCCCCTTCCTGTAAAGGATTGTTTTCCCTTGCAAACGTTATGTCCCTTCTATCCATATCTGTTGCAAATAGGTCAATGACTGACGAACCGGAGTGGCATTCATATGTAAACACATTCGCGCTGTTGACTACCCAGCAGCCGATTTCATCAAGTACGTCTAGCAAGGCTACCGTTCTTTCTGAATCAATTCTGTCTAATCTCGCATTAAAGTTCCCTCCTATAATTATTGGAGCCTTCCTTATGATCTACAAAATTGTCAACAGAACGGACACGAATAGCCCTGCGGTAAAGGAGATTACAACTCTTGAGCACGTTTCTGGCCAGTCTATATGATTGTAGGCAATAATTAAGGCTTTTCCCACAGGATAAAGATTATCGGTGAAAAGAAAGCTCGGCGGCATGAAGGTAAAATTTGCGTGCATTTAGACTAGTCAAAGGCGCATCGAAGCCTTTATCTGGTAAACTGTAAGGCAATTTACGTTCGCCTAGATTTGGGTAGGCAATCATAAAAAATGTTGTGACGCGTGTTACTGCGTACGTTGCCTTTACGATACCAAACACACTGCGTTCTTATTATACCGATATTATACCGGACCTGATGTTTTAAAAACGGTTTAACAAGGTTTCGAGTACAGATTATATTTAAAAAGTACGCCATGGCTTGATGTGAAGGACTTGATGGAGCACATCTATCAAGACGCTTTTGTCAATGCTGTGACTAAAAGTGCGCAGCGCCCAAGAAATGTCAGGAATTCTCTACGTGTGTAGCGTGGCTTCGCAGCCAACGTAGATGGAATTAGTGTTTTCACGTCAACCCGTTACGGATGAGCTTGATTCGATGTCTCCGCTTTCTGTCAGTTGCGAGCCATCACAGGTATCAACAAAAGCGCCGGTCACATGCACATAGTCGTACCAGCAATTGCAACGTCACTGCCTGCATATCTAGGTACGTTATTGTACCAAGAGCCATACCGCTGCATGAGCCAGGCTTACGAAACGTCATCCAATTTTGTCAAGTGACATTGAAACAACTCTACACCGATTCGAAAACAACTTACCTATAATACGCACATGGTGCGGAGTTTGTACTATATAATAGCGCAATTAGACTATGTGGTCATTACTGGACAGTAGTAGTAGTAGTGTCTATGGTTGTGCCACCACTGATACTGTTGTTGCGGCAAGCTTATGATTTAACCTCGAGGCCTTTGGTTCAGTAATATTGTTTAATTCTTTCTGGGGTCCTAGGTTTGGGGTTAGGTGACGGTAGGGTGGCGACCTTAAGCCATTGGCTTTCTCCTCTTCTCTGGCCTAATAACCTAGCCCGATCGTCTACATATGCGATCTACCGCGATAGTAGTGATCTTAATGGCGGCATTCCATTAAGATTACCGAGGTCATCATGCTCATCGGCTGCTCGTGATCCAATGACGACACGTGAGGGCTTATTAACATTTGAGTGTAGCTCGTTCCATCATTTATTTACTGTTATAATACAAAATATATACAGACACGAGCTTCATCGTTCGCGACGCACTCGGAACACCGAGCGGATCACACAAACATCACAACAGTCTATGATTGTGCCACGGTTACATTGGAACTGATCGCGTCCATCACAAAATTATCGGGACGAACATGGAATGTGTCAGTACCAGGCATAACAACATAACTAGCTAACTAACTTAACATCATTAAAATCAGTAGAAATTATAATAATTGTAACGACAAAAACATCAGGAGCTATAACAACAATAAAATCATTATCATCAATAACAACAATAACAACAAAACCATGCACCTAGCTCGCTATGGCTGTGTGGTTAGTGGCCGCAAGCGGTTTGCGGTGGTTAGACGTAGCTCGTTAAAATACGCTTGCACAAACCAGAGCTGTGGGTTCCTTGACGGAGAACTACGTATCAATTAGAAGCGATAGCTCGTTTCTTATTTGTCAAAGTAGGATCTTGATGCCTTTTCTATGTTTGTACGTTTCGCTATATCTACCTCCAGCTTCTGCCACAGCAAGATTGTAAGTTTCCAAAAACGCATGCTTCATATGTTTTTTAAAATTAAAAATAGTCGCTATCTTGACCTTGGTCACGCATTCAGGTCGCTGTCGCATCTTCAGGCAGGCATGTCACGAATGTCCGATACGAAAAAACACTACACGGAATAGATCCGCAACAAGGTTAGCTTATTCAATTATAATAGAAAAAATCTAGGGCGACAATTGCAACTAGGGAGAAAACAACCAGAGAGTGTTGCTATCGATGGCCGCACTAACGAGAGAGTGCCGCCAATGTGCAGCGGAAGTCGAGCCTCTGGTTTGCTCAACAGTAAGTCTCAATCTGTGTCATACTTGCTTGCTCGTATGTATCGTTGCAGTCGGCAGACGTCTCAGCTTAGAGACATGAATAGATCCACCTGGTTTGCGTGCAATCTGCACGAGCAGATGATTAACGCTTAAAATTGATGGATGTAAAATGACATCACAACCATCATCGTCATCACCGTCATCGTCATCATCATCATAGCCTTATAATCATAATTAACATCACCACAGTCACATCCTCATCATTTTCGCATGTTTGCCTTCGTCTGACTATCTAGCTGTCGGTATCACGTCCTGTAGTCAAACCAGTAGCAGTAACTAGCAGTGCTACAACTCTCTGGCGGGACAAAACTAGAGGTTATTTAGCTGTTCGACGCTGACAATCTAACAGAAACGGTAGTCAGCGTACAACTCTTCTCCGCCGACGTCTTCAGAGGCTGGCATCGTCGTCTGGGGCGGGGGTGGTGGTGGAGGCGGCAGCACGGCGACTTCGTCCTCGATGTGTTCCGTCTCAGCCTTGGTGGTGGCGGCCTCGTAACGCCGAATCACCATCAGGGTGTCGGCGAGACTGCGGCCGGTAGCGGTCGTCAGGAACTGAAGCTGATACTCGAGGTAGACGCTGCAGGGCGTTGCCGGCTTAGCCATCTTCGACTGGAGCGCCCCCGAGTAGTGCGGATCTCGAGCGTACGCGTTCTTCTGCGCAGCGAGCGCTTTCTGCAGCGAGAGCCATCGGTCGAACGCCTCGGCTAGGCTTTGCATGTTCTCGCCGCCGTGTGTCGGAAACGACCTGCCGCTCTCACGCACTTGGCCGTTAGCCGTTTCGTTGGACAGGGCACCGCCCGACGAACAGCTGTCGGAACGACCGGCCAATGGATCCTTGGGCGCCTCCCATAGGACAAACTCGATCACTCGCTGGCAAAGGTCAAGCTCGTTGCGACGCAGAAGGTCGCCGACAAGGTCGAAACTCGACGACAAATCAACATAATTCTCTCTCAGGTTCACATTTTGAGTCTTTTTCGACAGTTCCAGCTCGGACATGATGGACAGCGCAAACCTGGAAAATGTTGCCATTCAAACAAATCACGCAAGTACCGATAGTGACTTAGTTTGCCATTAGGGACATAGGAGAATGCAACTCGCATTAGCCATATGTGGCACTATATACGCCAGGTTAAACGTGGACCTATTTGTGTGTGTATATATATATATATATATATATTGAAAAATGCACGTATTAATGCACGTGAGCAATCATATATATACGCTGCAGTGCTACGACGCTTAAACTCAGAGAGTCCTATAAATATGCGAGGCATAAAATAGCATATCAAACCTGTGCAACGGAATATGGTGAGCTCCCGGCGTGCCCGGGGCTTTCTTGTACATAAAGAGCAAATAAGCCAGCTGGTCCCAGGACGCCACCAAAATTCGTTGTTCGGACTCTACAACAGTGGACACCTGTGCAAATTAAACGCATTTTAGAATTACGTTAAATCGAATTCAAAACAAGCTCTTAAGTTATGCAATTGACCTGAATGAAGTTTAGTAGAAAGGGCTTCTGGTTATTCGCACTCCTCGCTGTGCCGTTGAGTTAAATTACGAATATAACGGCTTTAGCACGGTTTATTACAACTACTCAGAACGGATTTTGCGACTTGCAAACTTAACCTGTGAACAGTAGCAGATGTATGCACGTGCGTACATATATATATATATATATATATATATATATATATATTATATAATAGACGAGCGCTGCGCATGTGGTCATCTATTACATGTGTGCGTTTATACGAGTATATATATTTTTTACGGATGACCTGATAAGCCGTGTGCAAATAAATTGTGCGTTCACAAGTTTGCGTCACGTTCTCCTGCCAATCTAATGACTAATCTACTTTTGCGGTCGTTTTCAGATCTATTAACGAACGTTGTGGCGGCAAAATATTTCAATTTGCTGGTCCTTCGCGCCGTCAAATACATGGATACGTACCCCTTGTGACTGAAGACTTTGTAGATCTCTGCATAGCTGCAGCATGACGTAGAGCGCGCTACGGGTATCGCAGTGCACTGAGAATTCGGCCAATGTTCGAATCTGCAACACAATCCCAGACATTAATTGATAAGTCAATTATATACACCTCAAACTGTCGTATCGTTTAGAGATACCAAATCAAATACAACAAATTACTAGTATCATATAAAGCTAATATTACACACTACTTAATCTGCTCCTTAATTTTGGCAAAAAAACTGGTAACACTAGCCTTACAGTGGTAACATAAAGGCAACGAAAATAATCACGACGAAAAGAGCACGACTGATGCCAACAATGATGTACCTGTGACTGAGGCAGTACGAGGACCGTTTGTCCAGGCTGTAGCCCATTCGAGGCTACCACAGATCTTTCCAGAAGAAAGTCGGCCGCAGGCAAGGCTTTCGGAGGAGTCAACTGCAGAACAAACACCCAAGTTATCAATCTCTATCAATATGTCTCCATCATTGGTTGACATTACATTACTGGAAATCGAGGGGTTTAACCATATTTTAGAGGGTTTATGCGCCTTTCATTCGTATGTATTAATTAAGTCTAATCTTTTGTTAGTGTTGAACATTAAACACGTGGCGAGTTTGTTTGTGTTGACCATTAAACACGTGGCGCTTGGCAGTAAAATAGCGCTCTAGGCTTTAAGATGCTCGTAATAGGCTTTGATTCCTGTGGCAGGGCACCGTCTAAGTGCACTCATTGTCATGGCGGTTTCGGGACTTATAACGTCTTTCTTCAGCAGAGGAATCTTCTAGCAGAACAATGTACAACCAAATTCAACAGATACCATCAGAAAGGATCAGATTCGAACCTGCGGTAGTCGATATGTTGTGGTTTGTGTCTGTTATTGTTTGCCATAATGCCAACGCCCCGCCTAACTCCCGTACTTTAGACGAGCTGGCCACTGCCGTTACAACACATTCCGGATTAACTGCTCAGTTAGTAGCCAGGGTTCCTTCAAGGTCTCAAACGAGCCAAACTCATTGGGGGGTACTAAACTGACGAGTATTTTCCGAGTTTGTAGAGTCATTTCCGTGAGGGAGGCTGCGTAACCCGCCTACTGTCAGTGTCCCGTCATTTGCCCCGCATGGGTGTCAGTAAATGAACAATATCGTGTTTTTGTTGCTTGTGAACGCAGCCTGGTTATGCACGAAACTCTAAGTTCTACCACATCGGCACTAACCATTAGGGTGACCTTCGTCCCGGTGGGCGAGTGGAGAGCGCGGCAGACCGAGATGTCCCGGCCCTTGGCGACGCGGTCTGACGTGAGCGTGAAGTCGCGCCACGACAGACCGCCAGAGACGCCGCTGTTTTCGGTACGGCCTACAGCAGTAGAAGCGGTGGTGTTGGTCGAGCAGGCCATCATTAACGCTGCTTGCTGCGGGAACGAGCCGCCTAGAGACTCCGGCCGAGCGGGATAGCCGACGATCTCAGGAACGGGCAGCCCGTGGCTGCACGTCGAGACCTGCGAACATAATTGGGATTGTTTACATACACAAGGATCGACTCCTTTTTAGCAAATTGGCACACACTTTCTCTCTATCTCATTATATACGCAAGGTTAGGGCCCATATAAAATGAAGATCATTTTCTTAGAACCCTTTTGTTATATATATATATATATTATATATTCACAATTCAGCATTTATTTCACACCAATTGGTAGACAGTATATGTATATATATATTTTTTAATATAAGAAAAGAAGGGTTCAATTGTTTATGAATGCACATGTAACAAAATATATGCCGAGCGCTACATGTCAGCTTATGATAACAGCCACATGCAAATTTCACGCGACATGTTGTGGGCACTATGGCTCAATTGTAATTTCTTCAGCACAACGTAGGAACTGAGAAATAAGTCTTCGTTCTCGTCGTGCATCACATCTCTGCGTGTAGGTACAACAAACAACCATAAACTCATGAAACTACGTGGCTGAGCCGAGTGACGAAGTGTGGACATGGTTGACGTCAGTGAGAGCGCTCACCAGCGGCCTCGGGAGAACTCCATCGTTCAGACGATAGAAGCGTCACACTCCGCTGAGCTTCACCCGCCGTGCTCGGAGCGGTCAGAGCGGCATTGTCCGCTGTACCGTCAGCGCTATCAGAATTACCTGTACGTACAGTTTGACATGCATCGTTCTCTGTCAGGTCCGACAGAGTAAATAAAGGCCAGCTCGCGACTTTGCGTCTTTAACTTGTACCGAACGAAATTAAAGGTAATCGCTTGAATCGAACCTACTGTAGACTAAACTTCTACGACAATTACTGAAAAGAGGGCAGACTACACTACCCTACGCTGCAGCGGCAGCGTTAACGTCACGCATACGAATTAGCAGGGATGCCTTGCTGGAGTTTTTTTCTGCATGCAATTGTTGCGTGCATGCAACCCTCTCTAGATAATTGATCATCTATTTATAGTTCGTCGAAAATAGTAGTACCAATAGCGACAGTATTAGTCTCTAGTTCGTTGTAGTAAGTCTAATTATTAAAAACAACTAATTAGGCTAAGCAGAATAACAACCGATGTGTCTATGTGTGTCATGCTGTCAACGATACGCTGCGCCCTAAAAATCTGGCAAGTCCGGATATGTATCCTGTGTTTGATTCACTTTTGCATTCGGCATTGAAGCATTGTACAGAATGCGATACACATCAAAAGGCTTAGATCTTGAAAAAAGGATCGATCTTTACACATTCCAGACCGGCCTTATCATCTCGTATATATGTATATATATATATATATATATATATATATATATATACATATCTGAGGTTAGTATATATATATATATACATATATATATATATATACTATCTGAGGTTAGTATATATATATATATATATATATATATATATGGCTTAGCTAATTCATGGTGACACGCGTAACACATACATAATGTATTATACGAAAAATAGATTTGATATACATGAAGCTTCTCGGGTGTTAAAAGAGTGCTCCCCAAACTACAGGGTCCGCTGAAATTTAAAACAAAAACGGCCAGGAGACGTTCTGTGCTCAAAATCTATACATCAGTTCTAGTCCCCTTTGCTTTTGGTGTAGTAACGTTAACCGCGCTCGAGACGCTGGAACAAATTGTGACAAACACTTGCAATTTGTTCAATAAACAATGATGGACTTCTGCGGTTAGAAGCACGCATTCTGCGGCCACTGCATTAACTACTAAAAGCAGCACAAGCATCAGCAGAAGTAACAGCAGAAACAGCTGCTAGCTAAGACTCCAGGTGAATCTGGCTCACAATGGCCAACGTAACGTCGGCGAAGGCTCTTGGTTAGCGAAAATCGTGCCAAGGTTGTAGTTACCCGCTCATATAGATAAGCCGCGGTCAGAGTGACCAGTAAATTAGCCACAACAACAACACCAACAACAATAGCAATAATAACAACAACAACAACAACAATAAGAATATCGGCGACACCAACACACAATTCACAATGGATGCTGCGCCGATGCGTCTACACACTACACACACTACGTTAGACGGTTCACGACGGCGTGGTCACTGGCGAAGCAACTGCGCGCGGATTGGTAATGAGCAAATCCTATGCATAGCAGCAAGTCGCTGCTACAGGATTCGTGCGTATAAGAATATCTCATATCGTCATCGTCGTCGTTGTCGTAGTAGTAGTAGTAGTAGTGGAAGAAGAAGCAGAAAAAGAAGAAGACGAAAAGAAGATAAAGGCGAAGCATCATAAGCATAACCTTTACTATACCATGTGGCAATCCATATTAAATTAAGCTTAACTATATGGTGACTTCAGCGCTGGTATAACTACTGCGCGACTGCTAGAAATTGCAATAGAAATAGCGACACCAACGATGACAGCAACAGCCACAGGCAAAGGACATTGAAAATTGAGGCAAACCCTAGTACAAGCGGGGGTGACGAGTAACGGTAATCCGCTAATATCTCTCTATGTGCAGGACCGCTGGCTAGCTGGCGCATCGGCTTCCAAATTTGTTTTTTTTTCAGCGGTACCTGCGTTGTTGATGTTGCTTAAAACGGATGACTATAATAAATAGAAGAAACCAGTTAAAGACATTGCGCCCTAGTTTAACTTGTATAATGAATATATAAAAAATTAAATAAATTAAGAAATATATTATTTGCATTGTTGTTAATTTAGAGGGCCGTTAATTGTGATCCGTTCAGACCGGTTTAACGTTTTGCATGGCTCGGTTTACATAGTCGATTTCATGTCTGGGTTATGTGTGTTAGTTTAGAGCCACGTGAGTCTCATGTGAGTATGACTTCTTAATGTCGGTGGTTAGCAGGCACAAGGTAAACTTGGTCAGGCCGAAAGTTGACGAAAGCAATTTGTGTGCGCGAGGTGGCAAGCTGTATTGTACGAAAATGAACAATCATTCCTGTAGGTTAGTGGGCTCTACTGTTCGTTGGTTTTGTCGCGTGCGTTGCTGTAAGCTAGATAGGACAGGCGTTTGAATCACATCAAAACGAATTTGAAAAATTCATAGTGGCGGCGTAAGGAGGCTGAACACGTTAGATTTGGTCTAACCGAGGTTATGAACCGTGGTTTTGAAATCGTTTTGTCGGTTCCGTTGCAAGCGCACTTCAAGTGGTCAACCTTGATCGAGTTGAAGCGACGGTTCGCGCGCGATTGCGAGGTTGGCGTAGGTAGGCGCTGGTGGAAGAGGCACTTGAGTCATGATATTCTCTAGGCTTTCTTCCGCATCGGTGAACGTGTCCTTGTCGTCGCTGACATCATCTTGAGGGTCGCCATAATACTTCGATAAGCGATAGTTTTGATCGAACGACGCCCGATCCGCTTCGAAGTCTTCGACGCCACAGGCATTATTGAGCAACTTAGCAGCGGTTCCGTAGTCAGAATGTCGTCTTCGGGGGAGATAGTACTCTCCATCCGACAGATCGAAATCGTCGAACAGCTGCACAAGATTTTCGGCAAAACGGACACCACTATGAAATTCTGAAATGCATTCGAGGGCCGGGAGTGCGGGATACAGATCCTTGATGTCAGAGATGCTTGACGAAGAACAAAGCGTCGTAATGTTTGTGCCATATTAAAATTACGCTGACAGTGATGCACTGACACTTGCGAACAGAGTAAGGGCACGCGTCCATTCAAAATACTTGTGTCTGCAAGAAGATATCGACTGCTCGTATTGGTGGAACGACAGTGTCGCAGAATCCGCACGTCGACTCTCTTCGAAGTTCTGAAGTAAATATCTAGCTTGTCATCACCAGCGCATAATTCATAATGGCATATCCGTATACCGTGGCATTGACTGACCCGTGTATTAATTAAATATAGATATTTGACAGAAAGCATGATAAAGGCAGAGAAGGATATATGAAGTTTGTCTTATGTCTCTGTGTTAAGTGGGTTTATATAAAAAAGATCTCACTCACTAACACAAAAGAGGTAGAACTTCGGCAATAATATCATAGCGATCGAAAATAAATGTGTGAACGTGTAATGTAGACAACTTCGTATTTGTTCAAATATTATTGCAAAGGCTTTTGTAAACTGTGTAGTGCCCGTTTGCCCAGGTCTGGGTGAAAACCTTTGCCCAGGGCTCGAAGAGAAGTTGACAGTTCTACTTCCACATTTGTGATATATATATATATATATATATATATATATTAACTGATGATCTCTCACAACATATCCCTTAGAGCTGTACATCTCGTACAGCAGATCTAGCACATGACGAACATTACCCATGTTTGCGTAGTCGAGTTTGGCCCTCCTCTTGGGCACTTGCGGATGGACCGAATTCGGGGTCTGTTTTAACGCGTTTCCGTTCCCGTCCCTGCCGCCGGGTTAAAAGAACGCCAAGGGAAAGCAAATCGTTACGTTATGTCGAGACGTGAAAAAAATAAGTAGTTCAAATACAAGCTAATTGGCTAAACATTATCATTATCACCATCACAATCATAAACAGAATAATTCTTTGACTCGAGTGACTCGGTCATCATTGCAGATGATTAGCTGTAAGCTTAAGAATATGTACTATGAACGTATATACTATGAAATATATAATTTATTCGATCCAAAACCCACACGCCGTGTAGACGCGTTAGAAAGGGCAAGAATAGAGAGAAAGAAAAACACACAAATACAATTTCTTCCCGCATAGTATACCTGTTCTGGTGTTGTTGTTGTTGTTGCTGCTGCTGCTGTTGTTCGTATACACCGGAACCGTGGGCGGCTAGTGAGGAATTAGCCCCGCTCATCGGGTCGAACGAGTCCGACATCTCTGTGCTGTCTCGGAACGCTACCTCGCGCATCGGGGGCGGCGGAGGAACACCCGCCATGTCCAGCAGGGGCTGCAATGACAGACCCGAAGTCATGTACTTCGTTGTCAAATATGCGCTCGTTTAGGTTTTTATTCTTTATACGCATTTAACACACGCAGCATTTAATACAGACGCTAAGCAACGTACCGACGCCTCGTCTAAATATATAGCTGTATCTATTTTTTGAGTATGCCCAACGAGCACTGATCTGTATGTATGTCGTATACGCTATAGCCAAATGTTCGGGCACTGCCAGAGTTACAACCGTGTATAAAGTATACAGATGGATGCTAATAAATTTTAATTACCAAACAACTGCGCTAACCGCTCATACAGAAAATATGCGGTATGAAATCAATATGCTAATGCACATCCTAGCTTGACATGAATGTAAACACCATATAACTTATTTCCTAACGGCAGATCGTCTAATGGGAAATCGGATTGGCTTAAATACGTTCTGCTAAAATAGCTAAATTACGCAAATGTGTTTGGCCTGTAGTGTACCTTGTGTTAGCATTCGGGTTAGTTAGCACTTGTTGTTGTAAAATATTTTAGCTTTATACTGTTGTACCTGATGCTACTTTGGTTATCCGAGAGATATTTCATCCCCCCACTCAACGGCACTAGGAGTCTATTCATACATACTTATTTACCATAATATTGGTAGCAGTATACATCGGATGTTGTGCGAAGTCTCCACCAATTCTATGTAGTGTGTGCGAGATTGTAGTGACGCTGTGTCTATTTCGGTGCACAGATGTATATGGTATCTATCTATATCACAATTTCCACAAAATCTACACACACAACCATCGACCTGAAAACACTGTCCCCTCAAACAAATATATTGATGATATCCGTGCCATGTCACTCGACACAATGTTGCTCGGTTCTTCTGGGCTCCTTCTTTCCGAGCAAAACGCTGGTCCGTCCGTATAGTTATTGGACGCAAACTTCACGTTGCGTATCTCCCAAAACTCTCTATATACTGTCAGCACGGCTTCACTAAGTGGTAGTCCGTATGGGGCAAAATCCTCTGTAAGGATTCGTTCGCGACATAGTTTAAGAGCGAAGGTAGCAGATGCGTTTTTGGGACCACCTAGCACGCACTTAATATAAAGTGCATTTAAACGGTCTAGCCTTTTCAGATCGCTAACAGTGACAAATTGTGCTATTGTAGGCAGACCGTATTGTATAATAGGGGCATTTTTTAGCCTGAATATGTTTAGCGCTGTCTTTAGGTCGATATCTCGAAGTTCACCGAGAAGCATGACAGTTGCTGTTGCCCTGGCTAGTATTATCTTGACATGTCTGCTAAAAGAGAGTCTTGGTGTCAATGTAACGCCGAGAAAAAGTGACTGACGATCTCCAATGCAGTGCCATTAACTTTGATGCGCCGGTCGGCCGCGGCGTGTGCCCCTCCTCGGCTAAAGCGAAGGACTTCTGTTTTAGCTATGTTTACTATTAGCCTATTTTTTTTGCACCAGTTAACTGTTTTGTTCAAGAAATATTGCAGCTGTTCACGCGACTTTGCGAGGATGACTAGGTCATCTGCATAGAAGGCGTGCAAAGCCTTTGCATCGCATAGAAGATCCAATAAGATTGCTAAGTATATAATAATAGATAAGGAATTCTTAAACTCAGGTAAGCTATTGCGTTATATTTGTATGGTAGTGCCGATGTGCGATTAGAGGTTTTGGTTAGATTTTCGTTGGCCCCAAGATTAGACAGATAATCGATCATTTCTCTCACCAGATGCATAACCTCTTCATAACCAGCACAATAACTGCGGTTATAGCTATTTGTCCTTGTTAGTATTGTTGTACTCATTGTTGCTGTTGATGCTGCTGCAGCTGCTGCTATCATTGTCATCATCATCCTCATTATCCTAGGCGTCCCCATAGCAATACCCGTAATTTGCATTGTGACTTTGAAAGAATTGCGCCGCCCCAGACCGCGTTTGCTTGTGGCGTCTGACGAGCTAAAAGGCTTTGTGGCTACCCAAAACGCTAGACACAGCAATAACAATGGCCTAGCCCAGTAATGTCGACAATTATCATAACAAGAACTTCGGTATAAACGAGCGAGACTAACAGCAACAATAACTACAACGACAGCAATTATGTCCACCACGACAACGACGATGATGACGACGACGACAACAACAACAATATCAACAACAACGACAACAACAACAACAAAAGAAACGTTTAGAACACAATAAATTCGTCAAATATCTGACCGCATTGACCGTTCTTACTATAGCACTCTAATGCATACAACGAAACAACTGCCGGCCATTCTTGGCTTTTCAGCACACCTTCGATATTGCCAACATCGAAGTGTTCATCGCTGTAAAGTCATCGCTGCTCTTCGTCCACGACTGAACATTGCTATTCGTTTGTTGCTTATTAGTGGTGGCACCTTCAACAAAGTACACCGAAAGGAGTCTTGATAGAAATGGTTATAACAGATGGCGCCTCTATTTAGATTTCTTTGGTGATTGTAATCGGTAGGGGCATTGTTGTGGGCGTATATATTTGTGCTTTTGACATACCAATGTATGTACACGCGTCCCTAACTTATTTACGCGTTTCACGAGTGCATAATATATATATATATATATATATACATATAGTGTGTGCAATATAAAGTATGCCAGCGCAATGTGTAGCCCAATAGATGAAGGCTAGTTGGATAAGCTTACACTTTAACACATTTAGAACAAGAAGTCCGTTTTGCTCATGGAATCGAATTATTTCCTCAACGTCTACATAGCAAGCAACATCAAATTAGAAGGTCCAACACTGCTGGCGAGAAACGATTCCATATTTTTGTTAAAGTTACGATAGCATCAGATTGCTTAGAGACTATATATATATATATATATATATATATATATATATATATATATATAATTGTGTATAATGACTTTGGTGAATATGCTTATTAGTAAACGAGAGGATATATATATTAACAGCACTAACGATCACCCAAAAGCCGATGGTCGGGAAGTTGGCTGTAAAAGTGTTGATCTTTTTCTTCTGCTGCTGCTGCTGCTGTTTTCGCTTCCCTCTATCTTTCCAAGCAACGTGCGAAACAGGGGGCGGACGTAAACAAGCGGAAACAAGCATCTACGTTCATGTTCCTCGCGTAGCAGTCACGATGACGACGATAACAGCAACAACAACAACAACAACAACACTAACAACTACAGCAGCGGCAACAACAAGAACAGCACAAACAACATTTATACGATGTATAATCGCAGCATCGTCACCGACCGCTGTAGCAGCCTTGGAGTAGAAAGCCATAAGCCTTCCGTCACATACATCATATACATGTGTATTCATCATCCATGTTTAACCGCTCAGAGAATGGCGATAATTCACATGTATTGAAGTGTTAGTGGTGGGCGCTGTCGTATGACGCATGTTGCATGATGCTATTGGTGCCACGGGACGACAGATGAAATCATGGATAGTGTACCAGCTTGAACAGTACACGAAGGGAAAAAAACTATGTAGATAGACGTCCCTCCTGGGACAGAGCTTGTCGACGACGAAGGGAGGGATGGATGCACATTTGATCGGCAGGCCTCCCTCCGAAGAACCCCCTCTGATGTCGCTCGGCCGGGGGGGGGGGGTTAAGAGCCTTAGAACGCATTAATAGTCGTAGCAGTAGAAGTTGTACGACCGCCGGTTCGAGTTCATTTGCGTTTTATGGTCAATCTTTGACTCGATTAAGATGCAATATGGTTGGCTGCTTCTGCTAACTGCCGCTATAACAGCAGGCACCTGCTCTTTGCCCCCCGAACTTCGGGGGTTACTGGGCCAGCTATGGAGCCAGCCAGGGAACCAGCCATGCAGCTGGAAGGGCTTTAGCACGGCGAACCGGAAAGGAAGGATGGGTGGTGGCTGGCCTGCACGCATGCGCCCACAGCGAGAGACACAGGATGGTCCACTAAATCTGGCATGGAAAAGATAGAGGCTACAGCTTGCTACAGTCGCGTGTTTTTCTCCTGTGTCGTGCCGTGTCGACCTTCACCGTGGCACGGCACGTGGGCTGGCCGGTCACGATGCCGGCGCTTGAAATTCCAGCATCACAATTCTGCTTGTTGCGGCCGACGATAAACATGACAACGACGTCGACGACGACGACAACGATGGACGAAGGTACCCATTAACGACGTTAGCGGAAACAGTAATGAGAACGAATGAGTAGCTAAACAACCAATGCAACCAACTGATGGGAACTGGCAATCTGGCCGAGCTTTACTTTAGTTATGGCAACAACAACAACGTCAAAACCAACAACAATAACAACAACATCAAAACCAACAACAATAACAACAACGTCAAACCCAACAACAATAACAACAACATCAAAACCAACAGCAATAACAACAACATCAACACCAACAACAACATCATCATAAACGTCAACAGCGACGACAACAACAACAACAACGATGATAACATCAACAACATCAGCATCAACAACAATAGTAATAACAACTTCATCATAGCCGGCAACAGCGACAACAGGTCTGACCGCCGACCAACTGGAAGAAAGAGAAAACTGCGCTGAGAATAGCGGCATCATCGACGATGGGACGGTGAGGCTCGTCATCGTTGGCCACGTTACGACGCCGCTCAAGTAAAGCCACGGGGAAAAGGTTACCCCCGTACGTGGCGCTGCATAGCTATCACAGCAGCAGCAGCAGAAGCAGCCGCCGAAAACGTTGCCGCTTCAGGCGCCGAAGCCGTGGCGGTTATGGAGCTGTATTGGTAATAGTAGTAAACGTAATGGTAGTAGAAGTCGTAGTCAGCAAAGTAAATCGAGCCCGGTGGCGTGATGGGTGCATTAGTCTGCGCCTCGCCTAACCGGAGGAGACACATAGAGGCAGCGCGGGTTCGAGCCCCATTGTTGTACCGATTTGTATTTATGGGGGTCCGTCTATGAAGCACTGCGAAAAGCAGTCCCGTGGATGTTAAGTCTTGGCTGAGGGTCTGCCCGAAAACTTTACTTTTTAGTCAGCGAAGTAAAATAAAAGTAGTACTGTAGAACAGCGCAATTGCGGCTATCATATAAGAACGTATTGTAACAGAACCTGGAGAGCAGCGGCGAGGGCCACACAATACCGAAGAAGAAAAGTGAGGATTATAAGGGGCTAAGATGGCGAGAGGAGAAAGACGGCCAATCGTGCCAACGCCTTTAGTCGGTCAAATGCGGAGACCGCGGAGTGCTGTGACTGCTCATTAGGAAGAGTTACCGAAGATTATTATCGGACAATTGCGCCAGCTCTGCGAAAACCGTCATACAAGGCTTCGGAGGTGCGAAATTTATAGTTTTCATACAGAAGATGGGTCAGAGGCTGCCGCAGGGAAATCGAACATCAACAAATATCTTCCCGAAACAGTCGGACAACCGGCCGTTGACTAGAGAGAATCGCGGGAAATCGACAGGTGACATTTCGCGTGTTACCGTCGAGAACGTCGCGTTGGCCCTTTGCAGGATCAGCACAGACAATTTGACGGAATACCCCCGGAGGCAGTAGGACACTTGCGGTCGGTGTGTTCGGAAACGTTACGGAAGTTCTAAGGACTGGGAGTTTTCCAAGAGAGTCGAAGCGGGTAAGGCTGGCTCTGATCCCGAAGCCTGGAAAGTGAGCGGGTGAGCCATCGGCTTTCCGACCGATATGTCTAGTGAGTGCGCTTGGCAAGCAAAATGTAGTATTGGTCCCGCAGTGTACAGTACTGCGCTGCTCCTACATTTCTCTTGCCACTAGATGAAGCCGTATTCAATAAGGACGGCATGAGGAAGCATGGATTTGGCCAAAGCTTAGGCTAAGGCGGTGGCATTCAACAGCCTTTGACAAGACAGCAATTAGGAGCATCTATCTTTGGCCAACCAACTTAGGTTAGGCTCAGTAATGCCTAGAACGCCCTCTTCGGGATGAAATCTGACGTGGAAAAAGATAAGCTGACCGCCGTCGGCGTGTCGACGCGTCGATGCTAAGCGGAGAGTTTCAGTCGTGAGAGTAAAAGCCCTTAAAGTAGTGAGAGTAATTGTGGTAATCATACTATCAGAATACTTCGCCGACTGCCGCCATTTGCGACGACCCCACACACTTTTATGACCGCCGCCCGCCAGATTCCGCTTCCTCTGCTTTTTCCTTTTGCATCTCCCTTGCTTTATGCCTTCTTCTTCTCCTCATCCTCCTACTGCGTTTTTCTTTCTCTTTGCGTACGCGTTTTGCTTACGCGTTTGCTGCGTAGCTAGGCAGAGAATGATTCGTCAAGTAAACAAGAAAAGTTCGCAAAGAAGGCAAAGATCACCAACGTCTTTGGCGCCGTTGGCACCGACCAACGGTCTTCGCTAACACGACCGACCCCCGCTGTTGTTTCTGTTTTGCTGCTGCAGCTGCTGATGATGTCGGGGCCGACGACTTCGTTACCCCGCCCCACAGTGGGCTTCTTCTTCCGCAATTGTTGCTGCTGTGATTATGGGTGTTGTTGTTGTTTTTGTTGTCGTTGTTGTTGTCGATGTTGTTCTTGTTGTTGTTGTTGTTTTGTTGTTGTTGTCGTTGTTCTTGTTGTTGCTGTTATACTTGTCGTTGTTGCCATTGTCGTTGACGTGTTTCGTCCTTTACAATATAATAAACTATCATCACATCATCATCGGTGGGTAGCGGAAACCAGTAATGCGATAAATGGAATGATTTTAACGACTGTACTGTTGCTAACGTTATTGCGAATAATGATAGTAGCAATAATAATAATAATAATAATCATCATCATCATCATCATATTAACGCTGATGAATTACTACTGTCGCGCATATTTAGTATAAGTATGTATAGGTATATATGGACACAGGATATTGTTTACATGTTTTCGTTTACTTCGAAGTTAGTAAGAAGCCAGTGCCGTGTGAAAGTCGGGGGTCCGGGCTGGCCGCACCTCGTGGAACCTGAAGGTTATCACCACTAGGTCTGGGCAGGCGTGTACCTACCACATGGCAGCGCAACATGTACGCCCCGCCGCGTTCTGGGCATCGAAATTCCACGACCCTTCGTGGCCGCCGGTAGCAACAGCAGTAACAATCACAAAACCAACATCAAAAACAACACGAACAATCGCAACAGCGATGACAATGGTAGCTACCACAACAATAAAATAATATGACGGCAAACGACAGCCTGCAACGTAGGCTAACATCAAAGATAACAAATAAAAAAACAACAGCACCGTGCTCTCGTCGGCAACGACACTTACTTGAAGCAAGAATACTTAGGGAAAATGCGCCGGGACATTTTAGTCATTCTTTGCACGGCAAACGCGCGGCACCCGGCCACCGCCGGTGCACGAGAATTCAAGCATAAGCAGACAAATAAAAAGTTAGGATACAGGAGAAGACGTTGGACGAGTGTCTAAATACTCAAAGCATCACAAGTGCACCGCGGCAAACCTCCCGGCACAGAATAGTCGAAATAGTAATAACGATGCGCAACATTTTGTAGACAACTAATATATTTTTATATATATATATATATATAAATATATATATATATATATATATATATATATATATATATATATATATATATATATATATATATATAAATATATATATATATATATATATATATATATAAATATATATATATATATATATATAGAGCGAGAATGTTAGGGAGAAATAAACAGGGCAGTCAATGATGCATATCGCATGAACGTGTAAAGAGAAACAAGCATTCGTCGCTTACATTCTCGTATATACATAGGTCGTATGCGAAATAGCTGCCTGGTGCAGTATACGTTTGCTGTGCACAGAATCAGTTCCTTTCTCTGAGATCTCTCCATTCACGCTTAAGGAAAACGACGGCCATGTCTTGCTTGACGGAAACTGTTTGGCATCGAGACGTTTACTCGGAGTACGGTTAGGTTAATATATCTGTTGGCGGGACGGTGTGGTGTCAGGCGCGCACCATCGACTCGACCACGATGCGACGTGAAGACTATATGCCAAGGACTTGTGTTTTGTGCTAATCAAATTAAGTATAAAATTACTAAATATATGTATATACAAAGCCGTCGAAGACAAGTAAAGCTCCTACAATATATAAAACCTCCCGGTCACCCAAAATACGCACAAAGATGCAAGGCTGTCACGACATTGACCAGTACGTGACGAGACTGGCCGCACGGCGACGGAAGGTGTCTTTGACGTGTTAAATTCAATTGCTGATTCAACCGCAGCTTGATAACGACGAGTGGCGTTACAAACATAGTGAATTTGAATGCAATGCAGCGATTTCACGAACACGATATATCTTCGTCACCCTCTGCTCTCACATTCTACGTGCTGTACCGAAAGGATAATAAATAAAACACTATACTGCGGGGTCGGCAGGAAAGGTTTGTCGAGACGCTGACCGCCGCCGACGACAACCAGGACAATCGTGCAATGACGATTTATTTAAATGAGTCCAAAACGTTGCCTGTTTTGGAATATATGAAATAAATTAGAAAAAGGGAAAAATGGCGTACGTGCTGGATTATATATATATATATATATATATATAGAGAGAGAGAGAGAGAGAGAAGCGACGTGTGCAAGCGTGGGAGTTTGTGTGTGTGAACCACAGCTGGCTGCTCATATTCATGTCTGCAAGAATGTATATGTATATATATATATATAAGTTTTAATTTAACTAAAAGTGCCGCATTACACTATGACTTGATAGAGGCGTATGTTTTAGATGTAATTATATTTATAACAGTAATTAATCAGTAATTAAAATCATTAATTATATATATATATATATATATATATGTTTTCGTTTGCATAATTAACTTGTTGACAAAACTATTGCAGGTAGCTTACGGAGAGTGAGCGTACACATATATATGCACGTGTGTATGCGCCGGGAACCCGGGCTGACACCATGCGGCACCCCCCGTCTCTGTGCCGCTATGACGCAGGAATACGTGGCCTGATTATGTATGTATGTTTCTGATGATCAGTATTGCTTCGATACTTGTGTTGTTGTTGTTGTTGTTGTCGTTATTGTCGTTGTTGTTGACGTTGCTGTCGTTGTTGTTGTTGTTGTCGTTGTCTATGTAAATCGTAGGTTGTGTTAACCGTAGCTTACAGGCTCTGTGGCTCTCTATATGCTCACGGCTGTATAGCTGGCCAGCCAGATACGTTTATCTGGCTACGGTGGCTACAGAGCAGCGTTGTGGGCGCAGGGATGATTTCCGTGCGTCGGGAGAAGCAGAAGTAGTAGAAGTAGTTAGTAGTGGGTTCGTGCACGCGCGGTCCCTGCTTGTGCGAAGCGGGGGGCCGAGCTCCGAGGTATAGCAGCCGGACACTGCGCCGTGTTTACGCTTAGCTTGTGCTAACGTTACCGATTAATTAGCGTTGGCATCGTCACTATCACCAACAGCCACCAACCACCATGTGAGTCACCAGCATGGTTTTGACTTCGTGTGATACAAACGGTGTCACCCGCCATTACTACCATCATCATCATCATCATCTTCAACATCACCATCTTTCTTTTCTACTTCAGATATTTTGCTGCCTCTCTCTTTCTCTTCGTCTTTTTTTGTCTTTTCTTTCCTTCTAGTTTTGATGCTGCACATATTTTACATTTTCTTCGTTGTCCTCCTGTGCTTCCTCCTCATCCTCAATACTATTTGCATTTGTCCTACCTGCTCATATTCTACTGGTCGAAGAGCTGTCCACTCCGGTTTACCTGGTGACTATCTGCCGCCAGTTGTGTCCGTATCTGCGTATCGTTGTTGCTGTTGACTGGCATTGATGGCTCATATGCTCTACCTGTTTGATCTCCGTTTATCTATCTACGTATCGACCAACTGTATCGAGTATCGATTGGTCTGTCCGAAGACATTCTAGCTTGTCGCTGTGGTGGTTGTGGTGGTTGCCAGCTGTTGTTGTTGTTGTTGTTGCTGCTGCGCCAGTCGCACGATTGCCATTCAGCTGTGGACATGCAAACGATGCCATCTCGTCCAATGTGGGCAGTTGGCGGCGCGTAGCAGCCGACGGACGACCTGCCATGCCACCGACGGCCGAAGTCCGCTTCCGGACTTCAGCCGTCTGCCGTCTGCCTCGCCAGAGTTAAAGCAGCTGACCTCATCACCCAGTGACCTCCGGCTCCGGCACCACTGCCGGCACCAGCCGCCATCTTCGCGGTCGTCGGCGTAATCGTGGTTGCTGTTGTTGTTGTTGTTGTTCTGGCCGCCCCCCTGTTACAGACGCACCGCTGGCGTGGCTCCGTCTTTCTGGCGCGCCGCGTTCGGTTATGTCTGCTGTTGCTCATGCTGCGATGCCTACAGCACAGCGTACCACTTTCACTTTCACCGACTTCGGTATGTGTATACATGCACATACCGAAATCGCTACACACATATAAATATATATATATATATATATATATATATATATATTTATATATGTATATATATATATATATTTATATATATATATATATATATAAATATATAAATATATAAATATTTGTTAGCTACCTTGTTCTCACTTTGGGTTAACTTAAACCCACAGAGTCAACTCTAGGAGACACATTGGCCAGCAGATTCAAGCAAAAACTACGGTCTTTATAGAGCAATTTAGGCGGTGCTGACCTGACGGCAGGTAACCCTAAACTGTTTTAGATCAAATACAATTTTTTTTTGTATGTAAGGTCGTAATATCAAGCGAATGACCACAAGGACCGCGACTCGTTGAAGGCTTGCTTATGCTAAGCGCATATTGGGTCTGCCGAAGAAAACCCCGTGTATGTAGGAAGGCTTAGATTCCTGTGAGGAAAGAATAGTTATGTGAAGTGGTTTTGCGGTGTATGACACACATACACCACTGTCGTAGTCTACGGTGATTCGCGTAAGACTCAAATCCACTAAATCCGTACTCCGCGCCCAGGTTTGTAGTAGGTTTTTTGTTTTCGTTTTTTGTTATCTTAATTAAAGTTTTCGGGCTGACCCTCAGCCAAGGTTTAACGTCAATTGGATTGCTTTTCGCATTGCTTCATAGACGGACGCCCATAAATACAAATCGGTGCGACGGTGGGGCTCAAACCCGCGCACCTATCTAGTGTCTCCTTCGGTCGCGAGGCGCAGGCGATTATCTGCCGACTAATTCGGTGCAGATTCCACTATAACATGTGCATGAGCAGTGAACTCTAACATGAATGTATGTGTATAGCAGTCATTTATATGGAATTTATATGTGACAATACACGCTACCGCATACGTTTGTGTGCATTTAGAACCGCAATGATATTTTATGAAAGGTACAACTACCAGTATATATGAAACATACGTCATGCCCAATATAGGCATATATACAGCTATTCCCAATGACAGAACGAGCGAGTGTCACATGACAGATGAGAATGGAATCGTTTACAGACGCGAAAATCGTCAGTCGTATTGCTGTCATAAAAACCCCCAATCACACCAAAACCGTCATCAATATCGGCGTCGTTCGATGTCTGATAGGAACAACATGATTGTACCATTAATGATCTTCACCCACTACCGCGATATTGCTGTCTATGTACACAGCAGCAGCGACAGTACCTCACCACAACTATGATTGGCACAGCAACAGCCGCGTATTGCTGCGGATAGCATAGCGTCAAGTAAACGTTCAAGATGGCAGATTTGCCACAAACAAGACACGAATGCAAGTGACGACGACGGCAACAACAGCAACAAAATGCGGAGTGACAGCGTGAATCAAAACGAAAGAACAACAACAAACAACAGGAATCATAATAACAACGCGTCACAATGAAAACAACATTAATAACGACAGGTACTACTACAAAATACTACTCCTACTACAAGCAGTCCACAGACTCGCGGAACGTCTCAGTGCTCTCTCTCATTCTCTCTACAACAACTACTTGAGCTCCTGAGCAACGTCTGAGCCAGAGGACGCAGAACATAGGCGACGACGCCTATCTATGTTTACTTAGCCCCAGGCCCAGCCAAGATCCCAGTCCAGGGTCTCATTTTCTTTGTACCACCTTCGTCGTCGTTGTTTTCCCCCATCTTTTCATGACGTCTGCAACTCCCAGACGTTGCCGATCTGTCTAATCGGCCAGAGGGACGGTGCGTTTGTACAGAGTACTGTACACAGAACAATTATGCAAACTAGGCAAACACGAACGAACGAACAAACCGAACGAATAGCTCGACAATGGAATAAACCGATAAATAGATACTTAGGTAAGCAGATGAATCGATGAATAGACGAGCAAATGCCAGACGGATCGATGGTTTGACAAACAGATACCAGATGAATAATGAGAGAGGTACTTGCAACACTCTCCACGATACTCGTATCGTGTTTGTTTCTGTATGATTTTGCACGTAATTTTATTAGTTTGAATAATAACCACAGTCATCATAATAATTATAATACAGGGTATCTTTGTCTGTCTGCAAGGGGAACCGTGGGCACCACGAGCTGAGCCAAAGTACGCAAAAACTCTTCTTGTAATAATAATAATATGTATTATTATATAAGATCTAAAGTCTCTCTTTTATTTATATAATTTCACTATGTTAGCACTTTGGAGATTATGATGATTATTATTATTATTATTATTATTATTTCATACGCACCATGAATTATAGTATGAAGGTTGCTATTATTGAGATAAATATCATCATCATCATCATCCTTACTTATATAGGTCAAGTAAGTGAATGCATGCAGCCCTTTACTTGACGTTCGACGCAACAGCAGCTGCAGCAAAGGTACTGGCTGGGCAATTTCGGATCTTCACCGCGATTGTAACTACACTAACTAAGGGTGCTATGGCTGGCAGTGGTAATGTGGCAGCAGAAGCAGTAGCAGAAGAACATCGTAGTTAACGCTCTATTTATTCGCGCGTTTTTGCACTTTGGCGCGTCTGCGGGACGGCAAACATAGGACGCCAGAACTGCGCGCATCAGAGCAGCTGATTCAAGTCTGACTGTTACTAAAAGAGTTATTATAACTAGGATTGTTGAACTAGTTATCCACTACTACCTAGACGACTGAACAATCCTCCCATTGTAACGTACGATTGGTTACATGCTCAATCACAGTCTTAGAGAATAGGTGTGCATTGATTTCCGATGCGCGTCTAATATTGATCAATTCTTACGTACAACAGTTAACGAAAAACCTTACCACACTACGCTACCATGATATTGAAGATTATCAGTACTATCACTCTGTTACTGTCGAGTTTTGCGCATGTGCAAAAGAAAACTAGAATTGTGTAATTATATAGAAGGTGCTGCGTTTCTACATATCGCTATTTATAAAGATTGGATTGCGACGATTCATTCACAATATCTAAAGACATTGACATATATATATATATATATATATATATATATAGGATTGATATTACAAGCTTTCACGTGGGCACGCGTGCAATGTAATTTGTTTGCTCCAAATTAAGTGTGTTTAAGCTCAGACAAGAGCCAGATGACATTTTGTTACGTAGGCTGTGGGTAGCCGCTTTCCTGTCAGCGTTGTTGCTGACGCCACCGTCGACGTTCTTGTTAATGTCGTGCTTGTAGACTGTTATGAAACAAAAAGTTGCCATTCTTGTAAAAATGTTGACACGTCTACGTTGTTGTTGTCGTTATTGCTGTTGTTATGCTATTGTTGTCGTTATTGCTGTTGTTGTTGCTGTCGCTGTTGTTGTTGTTGTTGTAGCCCTGCCATCCTTACTGATATCATTGCGTCTACTACTCGTCTTGTTGTGTATGCAGAACACGCCAAGCCTGCACACCGGTGATCTAACATCACCACGTCAAGGGCTTGGTTACCAGCGGAGGCGTGCAATGCTGTCATGACGCCAGCTGCGGTCGCCAGGCCTACGCACGTAACGAATTACCGTGCGGCGCATTGCAAACGTTTTGTGTATATATACAAAGGCGATGGTAGCGCATCGTCACCAATCAGTGTGTATGCTTGAGGTTATCTACACATACATACATAAATATGGTGCACACAGATTTACCGACAAAAGCTCGGTTGCCCGCGACCAAAGAATAAGATTGAAGAACGCTGATTATGTACGTCCCCATAAGTCTGGATATCTCAATGCCAGGCTATGCATTCGTGGGATGTTCGACTGATACGTTCCCGCTTGCAATAATTTTATCGAATAGAGTAGGCTATGCAAACGCGCATATATATATATATATATATATATATATATATATATATATATATATATATATATATACATATATATATATATATATATATATATATATATATATATATATATATAGATAGATAGATAACGACCGATTAGTAATATTAAATCACCCGAATTATTTTAGTTCAGTATTTTATTTAAGAGTTATATTTATAATATGTTTAGGAATTCCTGCGTATATATATATATATATATATATATACCAGCAAACACAATGACTATAACGCCAAGCAAAGTGTATAGTGGTTCTTGGAGGGCAGCAGTGATAGTGCATACAGCCGGAAACCCGTACTGAACGAGGCCGACAAATACGGTAGTAGCAGGTGACAGAAACGCGAGACTTGACCTGCCTACTGATGCGAGGATGGAGGCAGTCTGCGAGATAATTATCGGACTTGGATATCTGGGTAGCCAATGATTCGAATTCCCTAGCCTTACGCGCACTTTCAAACCCTCCCCAGTACACATGACAAAACCTCAAAGGCTCTGCCGACACCCACAGTGGGCAGGTCGGAGGAGAACATTGTACTACCCAGCATGGAGTGACAATACACTATGCTATATATATATATATATATATATATATATATATATATAATATATATATATATATATATCATCCTTGAGAGGAATGACAGAAGATTATGACACAACGTCACTAAATTATTTCAGGTTTGTGGACTAGGTTCATTTCATGTACTATGATTTTTAATAATGTAATTTTCTTCCGGCCGACGTGACATTCTGCCGCGGTGCATATTGCCACTCTAGGCGCCACAATATGCAACTTAAATTACCCATCACGATATCTCCCAAGAGGAGGCAAAGAAGCCGAGCAGCCTAAATGGCAAAAAGAGTGGCCAGGTGAAGTAATCTCGAGAAGACAGTACTGCGGCCAGCCCCCGACAAGGGGCATAGAGAACGACTGTATTTTAGTGGGTTTGTGAGTCCCACACTACCGTGGCTTTAATAACGATGCCCGGTGTGCATCATGCATTTTACTAGTTGCCTCTATAAAAAAAAGAAGCAAAGCAGTAAGCACAACGTACCCTCAAAGCTAGGCTCGAGTCCACAAGAAGTGAAAGCATGTCACAGCTTTACATTAGGTCATGTCAGATACGCGGTCTTGGTTCGTTTTTATGTATTACGGCTTTTAAGTAGGCGCCGCAGTAATCGACTCGAGGTACTTTATATACAGGATACAAGGAAACTTTCAGCTTTCAAGAGCTATGAGTAGAATATTCTCAGTTTTAGACCCTTAAGCTTGATAGGTTGTGTCGTATTTGTCCCACTTGTAATTTGTTTGCAGCGGCCTTATATTTATGTTTATGAGTGCGTAATACCCACCCAAGGTAACGGAGAGCAAAACTGAACACTCATTAAGTGGGAAAATCATGCCGCGGTATTCTTGGACCTGATGTGCACGAGTGAGCGCAAAACTACAATACTAACACTTTTTTTCTGAATGACTGTACTATGCAATTGCGATCTTGATCTGAGGATGTGCTAAGATAATTCAACTAGCAGAAATAATTTATACCTATGTCTATAGAGCAACCTTTGCACGGTGACGCAAGCACTCGGTGGAAAGTATACATATACCATATAATATTCTGCCAATGAAGGCATTAATTATTTTACAGGTAGCAATATGGGTTGATATATTGCGAGATTCGGCCTCCTCTGAGATATCGTTCCCGCTCACCGCGACCGCTAGAAGACCGGCATATTGCCGTCTAGCTACAGTTTCGATTTTCTATTTGTAGTGAACAATACAAATAAGGGTAACAGCAGTACCGCCCATATTCACCGGCTACCAATATTCTGGAGATCTTTCCCGGAACGAAAACAGTCAATCACTCTTGCAAAACGATGTGTGTGAGAAATGAAAAACCACTATTTGAATTCATGTGGTGTAAGCGACTGTGGTGTTGTGATGCGTTGGATGTGCTTTTGTAATGCAGTAAATACATATAATAAACGCATATATGCGTTCTACAAATGTGAGTGTACATCACAATCGATCAGTGGTACTAACCTGGAACTGAGCTTCTGAAGTGCCATGAAGGACCGATCCAAAACGTTCCAGCTTACTGGCGTTCAAACGTGGGGCCTGATAGATCACTGCGTCGCCAAGCTTCTCGAGATCGCATGGGTGGAGAATCTCTGGTCGGCTTACTGATCTGCTCATTGTCCGCATAAAATAATAAATTGCGTCGTATCATTCTAGAGGCCGATAATGCTCAACAGATAAGTTACAGAAGTGCTTACAAACAGCAGACGGTAGGTCAAATAAGAGAAGAAAACTAATTCATTTGAACAGCGGCAACATATGCGGACATGTATATATATATACATATATATATATATATACAAACCTGGAGAATGGCTAGACTCAAGTAGAACAGTGAGACTAGAAAAAGGGCGATAACTCACCTTGGCTGGCTTATGTGCAGTTCCGCCTTCCAGGTCTTTTTTGAGGCAGTGACCTGCTTGGCTTCACGGTCCTTGCTGGCTTGCAGCCTGTCGTCCTTTTCTTCCCGATCGGGCTCCTTGTGGCTTCCCCTCTTGAGCAGTTTTTTTAGGCCAAATAGGCCAGCGCGTGAGATAGAGCCGCCCGAGGTACTGGCCGTCCGTGGGATAGCTGGTGCCTGACGCGACTTGCGGGGCTGGCCCGCTCCAGACTGACTCTGTATTTTGGTCACGGCAAAGATTAGATTATGGATTTTGCTCGTAGCGCATATATATATATATATATATATATACATATGTACGCGGTAACTGAGGTAAAAATCGAAACTAAGACGGAAAAAAGTCTGTTTTATGTGTCGGAGCAGTCCTTTGAAGCTCTGCATAATTAATTCAGCGGCAAGATAGAATAAAGAAAGTCTCACGAACCTTACTTGCCAAATTACCTACGATTATATATATATATATATATATATATATATATATATATATATATATATATATATATATATATATATATATATATATATATATATATATATATATAATGTGCCGCACCTGACTGGAGCCTGGCAACGCGCCCGGCGACGAACGCTGCGACGGAGTCTTCTGTGGCTGACCTCGCACTTGCTGACATTGTTGGTAATGTTTTGACTGCTGCTGCTGTTGCTGTGGCAGATTATGCTGCGTGAACTGTTCAGCCACTGGATCCCACTGGCCGGCGTACTCGGCCAGAGCCGGGGCCGATCGACGATTGGGCACCGAATGGTATCGGGCTTTCTCGAGCTCGAGTGCAAGTTCCGCCAGCTGACGCTCTTTCCGCGATAGAGTCGCCGAACCCCGAATCTCCTGTGTGCCAGTACGAGTTCGAGCCGATGAACCAATAGCACGAAACATCACTATCTATATACATATATACTACTACCATTACTGCCACTACTTCTACTACGACTTTAAATGTAAAACTTTTCGGGCGCGACCCTCAGCCAAGATTTAACGCCTGCAGAGTTGCTTTTTGCATTGCTTTATAGACGGACCCCCATAAAGACAAATGTGCAACGGTGGGGCTCGAACCCGCGCACCTATGTGTCTCCCCCGGTCGCGAGGCGCACGCAAACTGACGTGCGCCTGCCAGAAATCGCTTACACTGCACCCTTATATCGATGCAGGTCATGCATCAAGAAGACTGCTTCAAGCATGCTGATCCCCCTACAGGGAAACATGCGTGCATGCGGAGTAAATTCACGTACGCATTGCATGTGTGCAATAGGCATATACACGATCGTACTTATAAGTATAATTTAGCGGCACTCATTTCTCTAGCAACGGCCACACACAACGGAAACTGAGAGTACACAGTTGCAGCGACCGTTATGCGAGTCGCTTTAGCAGTTTTACCTCAGCCCGATGCCGAATGATAATTGTTGTCTCGGTCGGAAAATTAAGCCATTGTTTAATTCTTGGAAGTTTTCATCTTCAATTAGATACTCCTAACAATTCATTAATAGACAAACTAACCTAACAGCACAGCACACATTGATATCTAAATTAAATGCATTCATAATTTTTGTTGTGCATTTACAATATTATGATCGGATACTTCGACCGCTAGCCCGTGTACGAGTGAATTAAAACAGTAAGCAAATATTTACACTATGAACACATCACAAACCCATAAATTAAAAAGTCTACAAATTATATATATATATATATATAAGTGTGCATACACGCATATGTGCAAGTGGTTATAAGGTTCTGACCTGGTAGATGTTTTCGTTCTGCTGTTGCTGTTGTTGGTGTGACTGCTGCTGCATGTTGGCTGTTTGGGCAGAGCTGCCGTGGCTTTGCTTCGAAGCGGAGTCTGTTGTCGGTGTTGGAACCTTGCCGAGGTTGTTGCTGTTGCTGTCGAGAGGTTCGGCGTAGATAGGCTCCGATTCGGTGGACCCTAGCCCGGCCGGGATCTTCGGAGCCGTATATTTTTTGGCCGCCCTGTACGTTCCGTAGATGTCCTTCCGAGTCGGGTACGAATTGGGTGGCACAACGGGAGGTTGAACCTAGAGAACGCGGTCGAATATTCGTCGCAGATAGGATGGCTTTCTCTAAGCTCGAGCTTAAGCTTTTTGTCACCGCTTTAGATTTAGTACTTCATATTACAATCTTGCACCACCGGCACGTAGTCAGCCATAGTTCCGTTAGTAATGTTTAACAATCTCTACCGTCTACGCAGAAAAAAAACACGAACCAAGTCGCCATAGCACAAGAGAACAAAAATGTATATATATATATATATATATATATATATATATTGTTTTGTCGAGTTAACAGCATAGCGGCGCAGTGTTTCGGAGCACCACAGAAACATACCGGTTTGGCTTTAGCAGAAAACGCGAGATACTTCGGGTCTTCGTAGCAGCGAGACGACCTTCGCAGTGTGCCGTACTTTTCAGCTGAGCGGGTGTCGGCACTGCTATAGCAGCTTATAGTAGGAAAACAAAACAAAGTGCATTATTGGTCATTAGCGCCATTGCGTTAACGTCTGTGTATTCGTCGCCGGCTTCACAACTTCGGTGCGAAGTGACACAAACCTCCATTCTATCGAGTGTTTCAGTAGAAGTCGGCGTCGTAGAACGACGCACTGATTACCTTGCACCTATCACGACGTTGGTTATGCTTTTGAGCAGCAGCTGAGCCAAGAAAGCGCGAGTCCTACATTAAGTTAACCACCCTACGTTTAGATTGCCTCTGTCAGCAGCATTTCCATTATAGGTATCGCGTATATTCTTGACAGGCTCGTAACTTCGACCGCTATATTGGCTTGGATAGTTTCAGCCTTTAGTCGACAGATTTCAAGTTGTACGGTCATTTGAAGCTAATCGTTGCGGTCTAACACATACACACACGGACAAACACGCGGCACATCTTTTTACAATGCCGATCTGCAAAGACGTCTTGTCAGCGTTCTAGTAGCAATTGCTCGAAACAAACAAAGAATAACGACAGTTTTGCCAATGGACTTTTCGCAGGCAGGCCAGCAAGTAATTAGTTGAACAAACTGAAATCCACTGCGACGGGTACAAGAAAATTTAAAGCAGGGAAAAATAACCTTGCGATAACCTTTATACGATGAATTTGAATTATTTTTACGTGACGCGTGGAAGCGCCAAACCTACCACCCGAATACGGCTTGCAGCCACAAAGGTTTACGTGACCCGGTAGACCCTTCATGGTCATGCAAACATAGTTCGTGGGTGAAGCTGAGTTCGTTTTCGGGCCGTTTATATATATATATATATATATATATATATATGTATCACTGCATTGCATGCGTACCTTTGATCGAGCGTGGCTGCAGAGAGACTTTTCACCTGGCGCTGAGAGTTCTGACCAGTTCCAACCGTCGAGGTCTGAAGTCCACCGGACGCGCCGCTAGCCACGTCTAGATGCAGTTCACTGAACGCCGTACGTCGAATAGGGCCAGCACGACCAACCGACGTCGTCAAGCCCTATTAAGGTATTGAATAGTCAACAGACACATGCGCACGTGTACGCGAACGATGCACTATTAGTGAGGTTGCTTCTGGGTATCAAACCCCAGAGAGCGAGTGACCGGGCGAACTGACTCGACAGCACAGCTGCCCTCATTGTGTGTTTGCGCTCGTATTGTGTAGCCCCTATGGACCACCACCACCATCATCATCATCATCATCATGCCAAAAGCAGCATTACCATCGCTAAGAATACCATACATGGTTAAACGACTTACTTGTAGCGTGCAAATGTAGCATTGCGTTGGCTCTCATATATATTGCCACTAGGCGCAATGCATCACTACACAAACCTTCACAAGTTTTAATTAACCGATAGACATACCTATCCGTCTAGCTGACAGAGTACAAATCACCACCACCACCACCACCACATTGACAATCCTCATCATTATGATCCACCGCTATTAGCGCACTTAGTGTTTTTTTTCCTCTAGAAATTGATAGTAAAATCTTCTCCAAGCTAGCAAAGTCTATCTACGCTACTATCCACTAAAACGTACACAACTTTTGGCTTGCTTGAAGCCAGCACAATGTAGACTAGTGGTTCGAGTTAATTCAATTAAGCTGTTAATATGTTTATGTTGTTGTTGCTGCTGCTAACCTGTTGGTTGCCGGTGCTACTTGTAGCGTTGCCCTTGGAGTCGTGTGGAGGAGCGTCGAGCAGGTCGGGCTCACTATAGGCCGTGCTCAATGCCAGTTTCTGTTGATGATGATGATGATGCTGTTGATGTTGTTGTTGCTGCTGCTGTTGTTGTTGTTGCTGTGCGCTATTACTGGCTTTATGAGAAGTGTTACCGCCAAAAGCAAATTCACTAATACGAAAAGTGTGCGCAGAAACCTGCAATGTGGCAGCAAGCACAATGGCACAGTGTGAGAAATCAAATGCATTCAATGGCCGGGTTGCATAAAATAACACTAATCCATATTGTTTGCCAATATATATATATATATATATATATATATATATATATATATATATGCGTTTGATTCTGCTTAAAATCCTTTAGCTAGTGTCCCAAGCACCTTATCGACGATAAACGAGACGACAGACTTCAAACATCATTGTATCTATTTGACTAGCTTCTTTCTTCTTATCGAGGGTTCACGATGCACGCTGAACTTCAGGCGACACGATAATCACAACCAGCTATGTGCGAATAATTCCACGTTTCGACAGCGTTAACGAAACTCACACATACACGCACTTCATCGGGTGGTACGCCGTCAAATGCTGCCTCGATCGAAGCAGCACTGACGCCGCTGCTCTGAAACCCTTCAACTATAATAGGTTTCAAAGAGCCTACTGATGAGTCTGAAGGGCTACGATCAAATGACCGTCTGAGAGGGAAGATCATGATCAAGCCGTTATGCTCATGTCAATATAAGGAACCTAGCTGGACAACTGACTGAAGTCTTCGCGTTGGGCTCTGGCTAGTAAACGAGAGGAGCGTCGCGAACCAGTATGAGTGACAAATGAAGCCGTAATTGCCCGTAAATAAACGGGTAACGGCCACATCCGTTACACCAGGTAGATAGATGCCCACGGCGTGCAGAACCGGGAACAACAAAGTGGCCGCCAAGTGAAATCGGCGTGACGTTTCCGTCTCTATGACATTGTCGGTGGTAAGGGTGATGTCTGTTGTTGCAGTACTAGTATACACACACGCGATACAAGGCGTCGCCAGGCGTGCTACAATAAAGTAAGCACCTTCTATAACAACCGCATCAGGTCCAGGGACTGTCTTAGCAAAAAAATCGCTGCACCTAGGGTCAACGAGCGTTTTCAGCTACGATAACCATTCCTGCAATATATATATATATATATAAGCTTGCAATAATAACCTCTGCTCACTACTTACAATCCTGCTACAATGAGAAAATGGTTAAATTTATTAATGATCTCAATAAACAGTCACTGCTGACCTGCGTTCAACCTTTTAGGATCACATGTCGCCATAATGTATATCTCGTTTTCGTAATTACACGCTCTACCATAGTCAGTGCGAAAATATTTAAGGTGGCGGTCTCTTTAGATTTCATCTTAACTTTCATGCTGATAAAATCTCATATTAATTTTCACACAGCTAAAATCACACCTTTACGTTCATACAGATACAATCATATATTCACTTTCATTCAGGTAAAATTATAAATCTACCAAAGATTTCTCTAGTCAAGTGGCAACACGAGAAAACTTTCTGCTTGATGTGCCCTAATGGGAATATGTAAAATAAACAGATATTTCCAACGCAAGTACCTATTTGTAGTTAGTGTGTATACACTTCTCTCTTTCCTCGTTACTCTATAATACTCTCTATATATATATATGTTTTTTTTACTTGGTTTATTCACGGCACACTTAAGATCTCGGTAAATAAAAATCGCAAACAAATTAAAAACATCTATACATATATATATATATATATATATATATATATATATATAAATTTCTACGTACTGAACAAATTAAGAACTTTTCTCGAAGAGTTAAGCAAGTTGGCAGGCAACAACATTTCAACTATTTGAAGTTTAACACCAACAACATTTACGACACCTACCGCAATAGCAATCAACAACATTAACATCAATCGGTCGAGGTATTATTATTATTATTATTGGTAAAAGTAGTAGTAGCAGTAGTAGTAGTATTAATAACAATATTATACCAAAGAGTTTTCCATCACCAACCTTTTCTGTGGCGCAGCGTCGCTGGACGCCGATCGATCCGTTACCACAAAGTCTGCCGTTGCTGTTGTTGTTATTGTTGTTGTTGCTGCTGCTGCTGTTGTTGTTGTCAGCGGCGGCGGCGGTGGCAGCGTGTGCAGAACCAGCGGAGGAAGCACTTGACGCCTTTGAAGTCGACGTCGCCGCAGTAGTTCCCGCGGTCGTAGACGAAGTAGTGGTTGGCCTGGAAGCAGTTGACACCTCGTGTCTCGAGCTTTTCGCCTGCTGGTGATCGCCGCTTCGGTCAGCATACGAGGTTCGCGTACCGTGCGCTGAAGATGTGACGAGACCTCTGCTGTTGTTGTTGTTGTTGCTATTGTTGCTGCTGCTGCTGCTGTTGTTGTTATTGTTGCTGTTGATCCAGCTGTTGCTGCTATTGTTGTTGTTGTAAGTATTGGTGCTGGTGCTACCACCTACAGCGTTATTGTTTCTAGCGGCAGAAGGCAGCAGCAACAGTACTCTTATTGTGCGGTGGCGTGGAAGTTGTTGTTGAGCTTGGCACGTGTACTTGGCACGCCAGGGTTGCCGGTCGCGTGCTTGCTGTTGTTGTTGTTTCTGTTGTTGCTGAGGTTACTGAGGTTGTTGTTGTTGCTACTGCTGCTGCTGCTGTTGTTGCTGCTTTTGGCAGCTGCAATAAGAGCGACAGCGTTTGCCACAGGGCCTCCGATCGTGCCACCTTGCACGAGAATGGTCGTAGCGTTGTTCGAAGCGACCACAGCGTCCGAGTCGGTTCTCAGCACGACCCGATGGCTGGCCTGTCGCACAGGGCGCTTGCCTCCTGTTGCTGTGTTGTTGCAGTGATTGTTGTCATTGTGGTTGTGGTTGTTGACATCGGTCCGTTGTGTTGTTGTTGTTGTCACGAGAGGTGATAGCAGTAGTAGTTAGAGTAGGTAGCGGTGGCAGTAGCAATTGTAGAGGTTGTTGTTGTTGTTGTAGCAGCAATGTTAGCAATTGTAGAGGTTGTTGTTGTAGCAGCAATGTTGTAATAGAAGCAATGTTGTAATAGCAGCCGGTCGCACGCCGCAGTCGACGTCGAGAAGTCAGACCGGTTAAAGATGCATAGGCCGCGTAGAACGAGCGGACAGGGGCGCACATCAAGACGATACACCACCGGTACACGCAAACACACACGCAGACAAGGTACACATAGAGCATACGTAGACGATAACGATCGTCGACACAGAAAGAAAGAAAGAAAGAAAAAAGAGGGCTAGGGTTAGTCGAAACCGGCTTGGTGATCGGACGAGGCCGAGTTTGGCAGGCCCGCCTCAAACGACCTCCCTCCCTACACACCGACCCGGCGCGGCCCGAATGTCCGACACGAAAGTGAACCGTTTGTCGTCGTTCTTCGATTGTCACGGCTAGCATACACTACGTCACGGTTCAAAGGAGGGAGGAAAGGGAGGGGGGTGGCGAGAAGGATGAAAAGGAGAAAAGGGAAAACGAAGGAGAAGACCTACCTACCTTTCTCCAGATAGGAAGGAAGCTCGAGTATCGAGGGACACAGTGAGCTTGTGTAACAACCGCTCGCCTAGCGTGCTCAGTAGAGTCAAGAGGTTGTCAGTGCTGCTCAAGCTAACTAACGAAACACTACACGCAGCAACGAGCTACAACATAACAACAACGATAATTGTTTATACGAGGGCAATACTGCGCACGCGGGTTAATAGAGCCTCCTCTAATATAGAGAGTGGGAGAGAGAGCGATCGCGTGCTGAAGTCACTGAAACCATCTCGCCAATGTAGTGTCCGACGCGTTGTAAGCGCAATCGCGACGAAAAAGCCACGTTTGCAGACTCAACCGATGGAAAAAAAGGGACACACAGGTATACGCAATGGGCACAGGGACAGGTAGTTGACGTCAATGCAACTACAGCAAGTGCAGCTCTCGCTCGTTAGCATTTTCATTATGATTTCTACTGGCTGTTAGCGTTGTCATCACCATACGTACGCATCTCGCTGCCTCGCATTATCCAGTACGATGTCGTTCTTTTTTGCCTTACCTTTGCCATATCCACTCGACAAGAGATAAACTGAAGCGTTACTTTGTTGCTCCTAACCAAACTTTCTTTCTCTATCTCTCTTCTACTCTCTCTCTCTTCTCCCAAAGGCTCGGCTACTGCAAGCTCGTTCGGCTTGTAATGACTTGCGACCAATCATTAGAGTGTGAATCCTAAAGTGGCCCGTTATTACTGCGTCCTCTAATAGACTCTCACTAAACTCCAAACATGTACAAGTAACAGCAGTACTAGTAGTATTAGAAGTATAGTAGTGGTGGCAGTAGTATAGATTTTTCCGAGAGAAGAGGCCGACAAAGGTTCGTTACCCTTTCCATAAAATCTAGATTTTTATCCGTATGCTAGTATCTATGTGATGATATGATGAATGAATAATCAACCACGTTCAGCCGTCGTATATATATATATATATATATATATATAAGTATGTATATATATATATATAATATATATATATATACTATATATATATATATATATATATATATATATATATATATATGTATATACTTATCAGCTGTGGCATAACGCGGAAACGTGAATTAACAAATATATATATATATATATATATATATCAAGGTAATTAGTTCAATGAGCTTCCGCTTTACACCACAACTCTTTTTGGGCCATTTCAGCCTTCAGACTAGTTGTAGAACAACGACGAACTATAAACACGGGTCAGTTTAACAAAATAGCGTGCAAGTTCAATATTGACGATTACCCGAAATGGCGATTTCAGTCAACTCCGATGAGATTGTGCCACCTTGGTTGCTGCTGTTGCTGTTGGCGCCGCCGCTGCTGCTATTGCTGTCGTTATTAACCACCACAGTGGAAACATGAGCATTATTATCGTCGTAATTGCTGGAATTCTTGCCTTTGTTGTTGTTGCTGCCGACATTGCTACTGTTGTTGCTTCGGCGGCTAACTCTGTCATGACTGTGGTTATTAGCATGACCTGTTGCTGTTGTTGTTGTTGTTGCTGTTGCCTTCGAGGAGGCTGGAATTGCAGCTTTATCGCTGTGTGTATTCTGATGGGGGCCGTTGGACTCGCCGGCATTGCTTCGACCGCCGCCCGGTGGTGGTGGTGCCACCACGAGCGTACTTCGAGGTCGGCTCTCAACGGAGTCGTAGATCGACTCGTACGCCGAAGACTTTGACGAACGCGTCGAGTCCGGAGACGCCGAGTCTCGCTCCGAGCCTGCGACACAACAAACACAATAAACAGCCGTTCGTTCAGACATCCATCCATCCATGCGTCAGCTAGTCAATCAGCGCACACACGCCTTTGAGGACTTGCCTGATCTAATCGCCTGAACAGTATATATATATATATATATATATATATATACGCAAACGTATATCTATATGCTGCCAGAGGAGTCCACGGGTCGGTTCCAACCCAGTAGCTTTTTGTCGCTGTACCCACCTTTCAGTGACATCGTGTCGGGACTAGACGAGCTCTCGCGAGACGACGGCGCCCCGCTGTCAATCGAGTCGCCCTTGACGTCCTCCGTCATGAGCAGGTGCCGAGTCAGACTGAGGTCGGCCACGCTCAGCACGTCCTTGCAACAGCCATCGATGTAGCCGAACGACTCGTCTTTATCGGCGGGATTCGCGGATTCTCCCCGCAGGAACTTGTCCGTGTCCGGGGTGCCGGGCGGCGGCGGCGGCGGCAGCGGCAACCGCGGCGGCTGCATCGTCGTCGTCGGTTGTCGATCTCACCACCCTTCGATCGGTGGATGAGCTGCAGCCGTTTGTCGAATTCTTCGGTGACGCTGCGCGTGAGGTCGAAGTCGCCGATGTCCATTGCGCCGACACTTCGCGACAGCTCCAACGAATCGACGCCGACGCCGCTTGACGCCTGCTTGGTGGCCTGTGGCGACGATGATGCCGCCTTTTGGCCTGTAGCGGCAGCAGCAGCAGCAGTAGCAGCAGGACCACTGTGACCGGCTGACTTTTGAGAAAGTCCTTGCCTTGACCTACCCGACTCGGCTTGGTCGGAACCGGCCGATGAAGACGGCGCCGTTCGAACGTTTCGCGCTGCAGCATTTTGAAGCGATTTCTGCTCGTTGGCAAGCAGGTTGGCATTGATCGAATTAAAGTCTGTGTTTCTCTTGGTCAGTTTGGTAAACTGCCGGTCCTGCTCAGTTGAGTCGAGCGTGTCGAGCAGGTCCTCGTCGAAGTCGTCGTCGTCCTCATCGGCCAGGTCCCAGCCGCCTACAATGGGCAACAAGGCTGCTTATTAGAATTAAATAGAAAATAGGAACAACAACAAAAACAACAACACCAAACACGACGATTCATTCATACATGTTCGACCTAACGGGCCGGCTGCGATCGCTTTAGTCTTTCCGACTTCTGAAAGCAGCCACCTCTCTATCGCTCACTGGGCGCGCGTGGTCAAGGTTATTTCGGTTTGAAGTTGAGGTAAGTCAAGGTGAATATGTGAAATAACTTAAGATACTAAATTTTGAGCAAATACAGTGTTTACCCTGAAAACACTGGGTAAAGGCGTTTATCCTTAGAACGTTGGGTAAACGCGTTTACTCTTAGAAGGTTGGGTAAACGTGTTTACCCTTAGAACATTAGGTTGAAGGTCGGTATCTTCGGCCTTTTATTGAAGGTACCGACAATAGTTCTAGATTATCCTGACATTGATTGCTTGGAAATGGCCATCGTAAAAGTGAATGTTAAATTACATATATGTAAGTGTACCTTCGAAGCATATTGTTTCTGAAAATTCCTTAACTAGGCATACATAGATATTCATTCTGAACACTCGGCCTTTTACTAAGATGTTTAACTGGTTTGGCTGCCTGAGAAAAGCTGTTGCATTCCTGTGTTAGCGTTATTGCCACTTATTGTTGCTGTTTCCACTGGTTGGTGGTAGTCAACAACAACAAGAACACCACCAATAACACCAATGACAGAAGAGCTCTAGGGAAGCCCTGCACGGTAATCAGTTTGGGAGCAATATTTTGCGTCGAGTGACTCCTACTGCCAAACTCTAGTTTGAAGGCTCAACTTCCAGTTCTAGGACACCAAACACAGAATTACCGACTCCGAGGCAAGTGGCTGCGCCCGCCAGTGCCGCCCATTGACAGTGGCAGGAAAAGGAAGCAGCAGAACTAATTAACCATGACACTACGGCCACCATATTCCCTCGCCTCTTTTCCAACCGAAACCGAAGAGGACGACGCAGATACATATACACAAACAAACACATGTCGCGTCAAAATAAATGGGCTGTATAAAGCCAGTGCCTTTGCTGTTTTACTCTTTGTGTTGCTCTTGCTGTTGTTGTTGCTGCTGCTGCTGCTACTGGTTTTCTTGTTTTTGCTGTTGTTCTTGTTGCTGGCAGCAATAGGAAACTTGCGCAAGTAGGCGCGGTGATACAAATGGGCACACAGTTGGAAGGCGGTCGATGGAGGCATATACGGAACCGCCTCCACCACAGAGCCCACCGCGAGTTAAACGCACAACAAAATGGCACAACACACAGAAATGTTCTTCTTCTTCATTATCATCATTGTCGTCGTCATCATCATCATCGCTTTACTGGTCACGCGCGTCTGACAATGTCGCCTGGTGCCCACCCGCTCGAACGCCCGTAGAAATGTGTCTATCTATATGTGCGTTTAGTTGGCCGAACGTTAAGCACAATGTGCCGTCCGCCTCATAAGTCAGCAACAAAGAAGAACTTGCTGGTGGCGCCTGGTACCACCAATGGTAATGTTGTCTTGATCGTCGTTGTCGCCTTACGGCTGCTACCGAAGCTGCAGGTTGCTTGCGAGTAGTAAATTTGTTCTCGCAAGAGTTACGTTAGCGCGAAGTGTCTGCATGTAGACAATAGAGTCGTGGTGAGCTTAGTGTCTCAAGTCGTTTGGAGATGAGAGAAGATGTCCTCGGTGTAAACTTCCCCGGCGCTCGAGCCTCGCTTCGAGTTCCATCAAAGATGCGCTGACCGCCGTTCCAACTGCGATTAATTTACTACTATCGCTAAGAGTAATTATTGCTAGTACTTCCTTCGTTACTGTTACTACGAGTACAGCTACAATTACCTCCCTCACCTTCGGTCAGCTTTGTCAGGCCAGAACTAAAAAACATACACACACACACACGCACACGCATATTGTGAAGCTACTGACACGGAATATGATTGCGACATACGGCGAATAGCGGACAGTAAACATGCCTACTTGTTAATGGAAAACGCAATTATTGCTTCAATAAGTTGGCAGCAAAATGCAAATCAACGACAAACAAAAAACGTAAGAGCAAAACGGACAAGGAGCACAGACCACGACAAACTGCAACAGGGGACCGCACCATCGTCTATATACCGATATATAGACTTATGAACCTGCTTATGAACAATACCTTCACCTATAGCCACAAAAAGAGCTAAGTATGCCTCTTTTGTAAAATCGCAAATGCACTGCACTTAAAAGCGCATGCTATTCCTTGATCTTGCGTTTATGGTATCGATTGCCATTGTTACGAGCTATTATAAGCAGCATATATATAGTGTTTGGAGAAGGCACGCAAAGTACTCTCTATCACTTAAAAAAAGTCTTTCGCAAACGTACCGTCTTCAGATTCAGGAACGTCGTCAAGACCTCCGTAACCGATGACCTGCTCTTCGTCTCTGAAGGCGACACCTTTCTTTTGACTTGAGTCTCTCCCGCCTTTCAAAATACTCTTGATTGTCCGACTTCGTGGACGATACAGCTGCGCTACCTCCTCGCTGAAGTCTCGACGCTTGAGACGCGGTTCTTGACGGAGCGGCTGGATGGCCATTGGAAGTCTTCGAAGAGTCTCTCAGCATTCCCGTCGTCGTCGTCGTCGTCGCCGCCGCTGAGCTTCCGGTGGTCAGACTGGCTGAGGTGGATAAACTCGACGAAGTCATCCTTGCATTCTGTCCGCTGGCCGCATTCGATAAGCTAGCGGCTGCTGCCGCAGCAGCAGCGGCGGATCTGCTTCTCGCACCTTTACCGTTACCAGTTAGACCCGAAGACTTCATGCCGGACGAAGTGCTCAAGGCATACGATGCCTTGGACATTGCCATCATCATGTCGGTTGGCTGTTGATGTTGGCCGGAACTCGACGATGCCTGGCTGGTAGCAGCGGTCTTTCCGGTGAATACTTGAAGCAGTGAGGAAGACGCCGACGAAGGAGCCCGCGATGACGACGTGCCGAACGGAGTTCTCATACTGAAACGAGAACGGAAAAGAAAATGATGGAGAAGAAGATTTAGATACAAAGAAAAACAACTCAAAATTGGCCAGCAACTTTGCCCTGACTTAAGACTCAAGTTCATCTGCTGCTGTCTGCGGCCGTCTGTAAACCAGTGCGACTACCGGCGATCAGATAGTGCCTGTGCCTGCTAAATAAGTGTAGAAACGGAAACAGAGCGGCAGAACCTCTCCAGTCAGCGTAACTGGCGTGTATGCTGGCTTGTAAAGATGTCCAATCACATTTGTTCAAACATAAGGTGTGCCTGCCGTAGCGCGCTAAAACCTACAAGCAGGGCGGTACAAGTACGTACTAACAACATCTTATTACGATTAGCACGGTGCAGGGGGCGAAAAAGCGCTAGTCATGTAGAATTGTACTCTACCGACTAGTCGCCTAGATTTCGATACATGTTGTTGTTAATCGATTTTTTTGAGCGACGCTCCTTCAGAGAATGGATGAGATAAACCATGCCGCTGACTCAATATATCTCAACAATATTCGCATATGCTGCCGTTTTAAGTGCTCCTGGTATATGAAAGGATGACATATGTATCTAGGTACACATGTCGGTCGAGCCCGGTGTCGTGGCGCATTCGCGTGCGCTTCGCGACCGGAGAAGACACAAAGGTGCACGGGTTTGAGCTCCCCCCCCCCCCCCCGTTGCGCATTTGTATCTATGGGGTCCCGTAGGCGGTAGATGTTGGCTGAGGATCAGCCCGAAAAAACACACGTTTAGGTACACGTGTCGAGCGATTAATAAAACTATCTATCCAACATCTTTTTTTTGTATTTTTGCTAGACAAGTGCATACGTATTTATATATATATTTATTTTATTATCATTACTCACAGCGCAGCGACCCCCACGACCGCAGCAGATCAGCGGTCGTTCCTACCGTTCACTTTTCCATTCACGATGAAAGTGTTACCATCAGAGAAGAATGGAAGACATCAAGCGTTGCTCATCTAAGCTAACTAAATAAGTTTTGATATCATGGACAGCTCAGATTGATTACTGGTGATTCGGATCGGATCCGGCGCCAGTTTGCGTGCCCACGTTAAATATATATATATATATATATATATATATATATATATTATTTAGACGTACCAGGGAATCAATTTGCGCTCCAAAAATGGATACGAAACATCGTTGCTTGCCACTGTTGTTGCTTGACTAACAGCAGTTGTACCTGTTTTTCCGCGCTATATAATTAAAACCATCAATTGATGCAGACACTGACTCTGGTAGTGCTGCCGGAAGGATACACTGGTAGTAACACAGCAAAAGTAACATCATAAGCATCACTATCAACAGCAATAACCACAACAACAAGAGCTATGGCATCCGTGTCTATCTGCGCGGCGGCTCTACACCTCAATCACGCTGGGCCAATTTGCTTTATTCACTAGTGCGGACTAGATCGGCGTGGTAGGCGGTAAAGAAGTCTGTTGCCGTACTGATCATTGTTGCATTTTTTTTTGCCAAACTATTTACATTTTGTTTCCGTCGTCGTTGTTGTTGTTGTTGTTGCCGACGCTTTACGACGACAATGTGGAAATGCGCTTGCCGTCTTCAGGAAGCAAAGACTGTAGATAACCGGCCAATAAATAAGTACAACAAAGGGAGATAGACGTCTAAAAAATCTATACCAGATATGCTAGAACTGATTTCGCCAGGATTTTTTTGTTATATTAATAAAAGATGTACGTATATTCTCGCATATATAGCGCATCAATCATATGTGCGTCTGGCTCGTAACCGGGGACATTTACAACAGGGCGACTGCGCAGGCCCCTCCTGCGACCAGTCTTTCCTCACCCATTATTTCGTGAATAAGAGAGCTTCTATTATATTCTATACGAGAATGAGACATTTTTGCATATACATATATCATGTTTCGTGGGACTATTTTTACTTTGAAGGCAATGATACCTGGCCGTAACAAATTGTATACACGTGAGAGCCTTTAAATTGAATGGCGATCAGCGATATAAAAAATCGGGTAGAAGTTTGTTCATTTCTATTTAACGCTGTAATCACGTCGTACATCGCGCGTATGGAAAGGGTACCAGAGTGATTGTTACGTAATTACAGTTTTTGATATATATATGTATATATCGCCATTCAACGGAATAATATCCCAAACCACTTAGGTATGCACACAGATTCTGCAAGATACTTTCGTACCATGCCAAGATTTTGCTATTTGTTAAACAAACACCTATACATCAGTATCACAATATTTTTATTATCGTCCTTGTTCCTATGACCGTTGTAGTTGTTGATAAAAGTTCTCTCTATTTTGTTTTTGTGATTAACACTTCCAAAAACTACATTTTCTACTTTTTGCAATCGGTACATTGCAAAATGTACCGATTGCATTATGTTCACTATACAGTGCTTATTGTTCTTGTAGTTTAATGCGCAACGCATATTAGACGTTAATACAAAGCATCTCTTATCCATTGAGACGCATGTAATTGGCTCGCCTGGCAACGATGGCTAGCCATTTGCTTTTTCAAATAACATCCTCCATGGGCATGTAACGTGACTTTCTAAGAGGGTAATGAATAAAGTGGGACGCTACCCTGCAAGAAGTGGTAACCTCAAGTTCCGGCTTGTACACGGGACACCGCGTGCCCTGTCTGATTCGGCAATCTAGTTAATGACGTGAAACACGGGAAATAAAAGACAACGATTTAGTACTATGCCAAATGTCGCTTCGGGCATATACTTGCCATATACAGGCATAGCGATTTCTCTCTGCTTCATGGCTGTCGTGGCAGATAGGCAAGCTAGTTTTGAAGCATTTACTATGTTTAGACAGCTGCCTCTTCACTCCTGGCTGTTATGTTCTATCTATTCACATTTTCATTTATTCATTTAAATTTCTTTTTTTCATTCTATTCAAATATTCTAGTCACATTTTTGTGAGTAAAAAAACGTTATCCAAACTTGACCAAATATAAGATTACGAGGTGCGCTTGGCAGGTAAGGTATACATGTTTTTTTCTGATATATATTTATTTATCTAGATGTACATTTATATTTGTTTACATTAAGGACAGTCCAGGCCTTTTGATCACATGATCACACCCAACGTGACACCTACAAAGCCAGCACTTACTCTAAGCTGGCCAGCGACAGATGATTCTGTTCGCGTACTCAGTTTTGTTAAGCTTGTCTAAACGTCTGTTATTCTGAAAGTGGGTAAATTCTTGGTAACAATAACCACGTACGATGTGCCAGCTCGAAACCACTGACATTCCGCGTAGTTCACATAGCTAAACGGTTAAGCATACTTCGGTTAAAAAAGGATTACTAGTAATTTTCAGAAAATCGATGTAGCGTTGGGCATTTGACGCCGCGAGTCTAAACAACGCCTTCAACGCTAAGCACGCTCCAGAGCAGTATGAATTCTGAATAGCACGTCTCTTCTTTTACTTGCATGTATTAGCCGTTAAGATATGCTCAAAGAGAACAAAGGCTTAGCCATTTTTTAATCACAGATTTATATATAATTATGACTCATGGCAGCAGCAATAACCTTAATGATAGGGGTAGCAGAAACAAGAACAACAATAACACAAATAGTTACTAACCACAACAACAGTCAAATGCAATTCGATTTCTTTTAAGAGTGCTAAACTATTCTAATTTAGTACGTTGTCACTTACGCTATTTCGTGTTCGGCTTCGCATCGAAAGCAGTTCGAGCACAGATCTTTCCTCCAGCTGTTTTCAACGAACGTATCGCATATAAGGGATCCACCCGGAGACATCGCGCTGATTTCGCCGGATACACTCAAACTTGGTTCGCTGCTCGATCTCAAGATGGCTCCTCTGCGGGCGCGCTTACATCTGGCGACAATCCGGCCTCTGTCACAGTAGGACGAGTTCGGCAACGGCCCCTGCCGTCTCCTGCGTCATTGTCTGAAAGAATCACATAAGCCAATTATAGTAGGTATACGAGCGTGGTTGTTTTACGCAACTCTTGTAATAGGTATCTCTAGTTGACGTCTACGTATTCAGTTGATATCCTAATCATGTAGACATATAACATATCGCAGTTCTCACACAGTTTCGGCACTTCGCGCTATAATGTAAACTAACATCCATACAAAATGAAAAGGAATGTCATTATGTATGAGTGGAGAGGAATACCAAAACTGTTTCTGGACTGACTCTCAAACATTATTTAATGTCCGAGAATTTGCTTTCGCATTGCTTCGTAAAACGGATCCCATAAATGCAAATGTGCAACTGTAGGTGTCGAACCCGTGCACCTAGGTGTCTCCTCCGATTAAAAGGCGCACGCGAATGCAGCCACGCCACCGGGCTTGACAATTATAAATACCTGTACGCTATTTTCCAGGCCACACTCTTTTATGTCGCACAATATCCCATCGAGTTGGCTGCGAGAACTAGTTGTTCATCTGGGCAGAAGTGTGCCGTCTCCAAACAATATATTTGGTGTAGATCAGGTAAAAGCGACATTTTCTTATGTCGTGGACTATTGAAACGGTTTTCTAAGCTCACTCAAAAATTACAGCATGCGGCCCACAGTATATGGGAGCAGCGAAATCTGTGATTGGACACTATGGACACTTCTAAGCAGAAAAATAAATAAGCACGTGAGACAACAACACGATGAAAGTAGTAACATTAAAAACAATAATAACGATAATATTGCTATGTAAACTGCAATAATAAATGCAGCGATAGCATTAGCTATACCAGTACGCGTTGGTTGTCTCTGTTTTGTTGTTTTTTTTTCACTTCGTAGCTGAGCCCACATTTTATTTAACCCAATTGGCAAATCCCTCTAAAGGTCACCTTTAAGAAGCCGTGCATGTTGGAACATCTAGGGTTTCGCCACCAGTCATTTGTGACAGCACAGCCACTGACTCTCAGCAGCATGGTTTATTGTCAATTTTCAATGAGCATTTCTCAAAGATGATTCGATAACAAAATATCGAACCGGCAACGCTTCCCCCGACACTGACAACCACATTCCTGGCGCCTTAGCCTCGAGACCATGCCACCACTTTTTACAAGTACATGTATGACTATAGTGATCGCGCAATGATCGCGAAGGCGAAGATCTATGGCTGTTCGGGCGCTTTAACGCGACTGCAACAAGAACAACAAGGGTGGGCCGCAGAGAGCTAGACAAAGATAGCCTCCGACAGCAGCGGCATTTAAAAGCAGTAAATATAACTGTATTCGGAATTACTGCGTTACAGAGGTGGGAAGCAAGACATTGGCTATCTCTACCTATTATGCCGAGTCGTGGTCGTGTCGACGTCGGGATTGAACCCACAACTACACTCGTGACATGAGTACAGGTTGTGAGACGTTCCCACCGCAAGGTCTCAGCGAGCAGTCGCCCGAACCTTCTCAGCTTCTGGTGGCGTTGGCGTTTCCATAGTTGCGTCTGCAGTGCTACTGCAGATGCCAGATGT
>QVRM01002118.1:0-164500 GCA_003439945.1 Dermanyssus gallinae | reverse complement strand
ATATATATTAGAAACGTGATGGTGATTGCCCAGTGATAGGACGGACGACGTGCTACATATCGATATGGCTGGGTAGAATTGGCGGCGGTTGCAGAGGAAACGTCGGCGGCATATCAGATTTATTCCAATCTAATTACAACAGCAAGCACGGCGTGAATGACTATGAATAGGGTGGGCGTCAGTGCACTCCGTCTCATTTTCCGCCCATTCCGCCCAACCTCGGCCTTTGTAGCTCTGTCCTATACTTTTCGGCCTAGTTCTCGTCCTATCATTGTGTTAGATATAGCTCCCCCGTAACAACAGCAAACACCACTACAACTACAACAATAATTGTAATGGCAGACAAGTGAAACAGCAGCAACAGCAGCAGCAGCAGCAGCAGTATGAACAATGGTAGCAACATCAACAACGAGTCCAACGCTACCCAGTACAGTATCAGCAATAGAAACAAAACGAACATAAACAACATCAGACAATTACAATAGCAGCAACAACACTAGTGAGTTCAATGACAACAACAACAGCCGCGAGAATACCACCAGCATCAGCAAGAATTTCTACGCCTATCATCACAACCACGGCCGCCCAAGCACTGCCTGTCTGACTCGTCTCGCACGCAGCGGATATGCCTGCTACGGTAATGACGGCTGTGATCCGACTCTCAAGTATCGGGGCGGCGTCTATATCTATCATTCACACGGCGTCTGCGGGGCACGGAGGAATCCTCAATGCGATCCAAGTGATTCAAGATGCCCATGCTACACACTTACCCACCCACTCACTCACCCACACGGACTGACAGACAGACAGACAACCACCGCCTCATTCCTTGACCTGTCGCCGCCTGGCTTGGGGACCTTTGTCTGGGAGCACGGCTCCTTTGAGAAGGGATGATTCAAAGGTGAGGGCTGGCCTTACGGTGACCCTTATCAATAGAGATTTTTTATATGTATAAAAAAGATACTCATGCTTTGTCTGCCACTGAGAGGGGGTGTCTCACTCTCCCATGAGACTAATCATAGCAGTACCATCTATGTACACGTGGGGAGTCAAAACAGCTTCCATTGCCGACGATTCAACAAAAACCTGTTCCCTTTGTTTTTAGCCTTTGTTTTCGTAATATTACTTTAGAATAATAGTATATTGTTTTACTATGGTTGCTCATTGTATGCTCTAGCAATACGGATAATAAAAACACAACATATACTCGTATATTGGAGGGCGCATCGACAAATTCTGACACATATTTAAGAAAAAGGATATTTATTTAATCTTCCAAGGTGTTTTTGTTCCCTTCAAAATAGCTCCCGCATGGTGTAATGCACTTGTGCCACCCTTATATCCTCGAAACGTTTTTAGTTTATCAAAAAGTTTGAAATCAGTCCCGATATATGCACCGGTATGTTGTTTGTGATGTGTACGATCAAAGAGTTTGTTAGCCCAGAGTCCAGGGTCCTTGGGTCGGGCGTTCTCCCGCAATCTTTGTAAAAAAAAATCGCGGTAGTATTCCTTATTGACCGTAGAACAAGGTGGAGGATATTTGTTTGATGACATTGGGCCTGTGTGGAGTAGGACGAATGGTACTTCCAAGAAAACAAACCGGAAAAACTTAGTGGTTTCGGTCTCGCGGCAAAATGGAAAGTACTGGAACTTGCCGGTCTGCTTTTTTCATTGACAGTGGAAAGCGGCGGACACATTTTGTTTAGGAGAGAGAGAGTGAGATTGCTAACATCTGTTTTACTGATGTGGATCAGACATCACGTCGCAAAAGTTGCCATTGTTAGTGAAAACTTTTTTTTGGAGAAGCCAAACACCGTCGGTCACCGCAAGCCTGAACAAGGAAGACCTCCTCCGAACACAGGTTCCGTAGTCTCGGTGATGAGATAAATCGAGCTTACTCCTAAACAGTAGCAGGAGCGAGCTCGATTCGTCGATTCAACCGCCTTTTTTGAGCCGAGATAGCTGAGAGTAATTTCCTTTGCTCAAGCCGTCGAAAGGGACCGCAAGAGAACACTTGCTTGCAGAGCTGGAAGTCTTCTTCTACCGTTGACAAATTTCACCTGGGCGTTGACACCATCAACTGCTAGACTCAACAAGTCTTGTTTCAAAAATGAGTATATCTAGTGCCGTTATACCTTCCTTCGGAAGGTAGCCAGAAGCACGAAATGACTTGCCATAGAAGCAGGCACTTGTACAGACATATCAAAACATAATGGTATTGTTCATTTGCAAATATGTGCATGCGGCAAACGTAGTCAAAATAGCATCGCCAAAAAGTCTAACGTTTTGATAACATTTTGTCGGTATAATTTGCATGGCCTCATTTCACGTTTGCATCAGATATAAATACGCGTTTGCAGACTAGGATCAGCAAGATAAGTTTTGACACGATAAACAACACCAACAGTAGTAATAATTAGAATAACAAAAAAATGATATAGCAACTATTGGCAAACGACACTCATCCCACTACCCTTGGAGAAAGCTGAGCTAGGTCGGTTAAATTCGGTTTCAAAAGTAAACGGTCTGTGTAGTGCTACGTATTACAGCCAATTCTGTGATGTGCGTGTGATTTATTTTAACTCAATCCAATACTGGTCCTGCTTACGGAATGCACTCAAATCGTACACAAAGCACCACACACCTTAACATGACAACAATTGCGTTTATTGATTTCTAATTCTAAAGTATACTTAACGCCTAACGTTAGGCGCCGCTCATTTTCAAATCTGGACGTTGGACGTTGATTTCGTTTGAATCTGGTTGCGGGCCCTTTCTCGGCTGCGGTCAGACTTTCAGATGTCGGCATTACGGCAGTCCATGTTGGTTTAGTTACCAGCCGGACTGGTACAGACACCAGCACGCTAGAATGATGACGCATAGAATCAGCCCGTCCTTCACGTAGATACGACTCCACAACAGGGCCGCGAGTGAGGTTCGTCGTCGCCGACATCTTCGTAGTTGAAGCCTTCTGCAACCTCGCCTGCCCTCACCGAGTCGCAGCCTTTCCGAGGAGTTATTCTCGCTGCTCTCGAAGTCATCCGATGCCACCGACGCTACGACCGCGGGCCTGTACAAGACTTTGAGTATCCTCGCTTCCTGATAATTGAGTTCCTTTAGAAGCGGGCTGATGAGACGCTTCCTAAACCAGCCAAAGTCACGAAGCCCGCGTTGGAGCGCGTCTAGTCTTGCAATCAAGAGCTCGCTCCTCTCATTGAGATCCGGCCGGAGGTTCAGCACGCTATCGCCGGTTGCGTTGCTGCTGATATCGTCTGTCCCTGCGCTCAGATCGCCACCACCAACGTAGTAAGTTACTCTTACTTACGTAAATAATAATCACCGCACGAATCAAGTTCCCGACAACAGCACACCGCCGGTGACTCGTTATGCGGAACTTTGATATGACATTGACTAGTGACATATATAGATGTGACATTACGCCGCGTTGCGGCCCATGCAATTGCTGCCCCCGTTTGCGTTGTATGCAAGCTCTTACCATATTACGTATGATCGTCGAAAGATACTACTAGGGAGACCACTAAACCTCACAAGTACAGCAGCTATTATAATGACTGATTTTACTAAATACAGACAACTTCAGCCCGAGCAATCGTAACGGTAACATAACAAAAAATCGTTCGTCCCCGAGCACCCCTTCTTTGATATCAGCCGATTCATTCTTGCCACAGATTGAGCGTCGGTTGATGTTCGCCCTTCCTGCTGGCTGGGAGGAGGAAACTTTCCAGTCTACTTACTTAGGAACCTAATTGGAAAGCAACGATACGTTAAAAAAGCTATAACCTTTCAGAAAAATAACAACACTTTTCACCCGTTGCTTTCAAGTAGTACAACTGATCGCCCAGAAGATCGTTCCACGTAGCGATGTTTTGATCTATTTTACGTAGGGAAAAATACTAATATTTTTAGGTACTGAGAATCCTAAGAATAATGCTAGTGACTAATTTCAAATACCAGGAAAATACTAAAAAAGTCAAATGTATGTTAATATAATTATTCACTAGCGTCAATTGGACGCAACAGACATTCGCCTGCTTCTATTTCGTGTCATGCGTCGCACAGCCACGCCACACTCGTATTCGCGCCCCTAGATGTCTCACTACGTTATCCTAATGCGGCATATTCAAATATCAACCGGTTTGGTTGTTACGGCGTTTTGTACTTTTTTATTTAAAGCTAACTTATATTGTGAATTGCGATCAATGGATGGTGAGGCAGGCATTTATATGTATATATATATATATATATATATATATATATATATATATATATATATATATATATATATATATATATATATATATATATATATATAGCATGAAACTTTTCGAGTAGAATCTGCCTGCCAAATTAAACCTAAAAAGGTTCAGATAGACCCATAATAAATACGAATAGCATATGTTAAATCGTAATTTGTGTTAATTAACCAACTAACCATTTAGTTATTTGTAGTTTGATATTATTTAGCGAATTGCTATGCGAATGCTTCGACGGGCAGCCTAGCACTCGGGCGTGAGGAATCATAGGGGGGACGGGAGACATCGCTCAAAGTTTTGTCCTCCCAAATAGATTAATTTCGTGTTTTATTCATTAGGTAGTTTTAGTCATAAGTCTGATAAGCATCAATATTAAATCAGCCCTTCCACTATTCGAGCATGGCTGCTACGGCATGGGGTAGCTCCACCGGTCGGCTTGTACGTGAGGGGCAGTTCATCACCTTCTCAACCCATACGATCTCATTGTGAACTTTATGGCGATTTCAGTATACGGTCGTGGGTGCGACTCATAAGCACTTAGCGCCCGGTTTCTCGCATTCGACCAATCAGAGGTAAAATATAAAACACACGGACGCACTGCAGTGCGTTTAAGCTAACCAATCCATGGGAATCACGCAACTCATAGCCGACTCATGCAGCTCTAAAACGACACATACATGCCCTCATGGCAATGGCGCGCCGCGGTGCTTGACAAACCAATGAAAACTATTGTATAGTCAGTTGAAACGAATAACTTTCGATTTTGTGTCCTTACATCTTGCTGCCCGTACGCACGAAATACGTAACTGCTCGATATCGGTCATTTTTATAATGTGCTGATAAATCAGGAATTTATATTAAACAGATCACTTGCTGATCTGATGTTAATTACTGAAGATTGAGTTTGTACACCAATGCTTGTAAACGAAATGGCTTTAGCTTTGACCGGTGACTGCTGCAGTTGCATCAGACGAGCGTTAGGCAAATCCCCTTAATCGCATTTCTTAAAAGAGCAAAAAATTCTGCTGCGTTAGATTTGTTTATGCCACTTCTGCATTGATTTTTTAAAATAAAACTTCTGTTCTTCATTTTTTAATGTAACTTCTGATAATATGCCGGATATTAGCAGACGGTGCTGAGTCTAAACTTACGACCACGAGAGGTTGCCAGGCGGCTCTCCCCACGTCCATGGGTGGCCTTGGTCTCCCCTTGGCTCGATCCTTGGCGGGCCCGGCCGTGGCTGCCTAGATGCACGCTACGTCGGAAAATGTCCAGCGCCTGCTCCCGCCGGCGGCCCAGGCAATGTTCGAGGCGGCTCGTGAGGATATAGCGACTGAACTTCAAGCTTCATCGCCTGGTCCCGACAGACTAGCCTGCCAGAGGGCCTGGGCCGAGAAAGCCCACGAAGCTTCGCTTAGTTCGGGCGACTCGCCAGACACGGCCTGTCTTGCGCTCACGCAACGGGCCGGCGCCCAAGACACACTGCCCTCAATGAAATGCTTGCAGGATCGCTGCGGTGGGCGGGGATTCCCAGCGTCCTGGAACCACCTGGGCTTTCAAGAGACGACGGTAAGCGCCCCGACGGTATGACTTTGATACCCTTCTATAAGGGTCGTTCCCTGGTGTGGGATGCGACGGTGACCAACTTTCTGACCCCTTCCCTTGTCGGTCCCGGCGCGTCCCGCCCGGGGACTGCCGTTTCGCAAGCTGAGACCTTAAAGATAAGAAAGTATGCGGACCTAAGTCGGGCGCACCACTTTTCGCCATTCGCGTTCGGGACGATGGGTGGCCTTGGGCCCCTCACGGGCATTGATCTCTCGGGCAGGCAACGATGGACAAGGGGGCGCACGCCTTCTTCTCCCAGCGACTGTCCCTGGAGATCCAAAGAGGTAACGCGACCTCAGTGCTTGGAACTATGAGAGACTGGATGGACTCGGACCTTCGCGCCAGGGCGCGGGGCCGGATTTCCTCACGGGCATGAGCGATAGAGCGGCTACGGCGCGCAGAAGGAGCAACTAGGTCGACGAGCAGCAACGCCGTGAAGCATTATATATATTCTTCTAAATTATTAAAAAAAAATATATCTAATATGCCGGACGACGCTTCGTTTATAACCAGGTTAATTTCGCTGATCTGTTGTTTTCTCCGTAATAAGCCCCGAAAAAAATGTATTTATTTTTTTCATTCAAAAATATTCAAAAATTCTATTACTATATTGGCAAATGCTAATCTAAAATATGTAAATTGTTTAACGCACAAACGATGCCTTATCTGATATGATTCTGATCACGCACTTAATTGTTTATGATCTGCTCCAGAGCATCGCTCTCATTACTACAGATGACGCCTCTGTTGATAGGGGCCACTTTTTACTCTAAAACCCTCTAATATTTCGATTTTGGCAGTGACTTCTTCTAAGGTCAAAACGAGAAACATGAAAGTAAAATTAAAAAGCGCCAAGACTCTAAGCGAAGACCTGTTGTTATATTAGACTCAGCTAAATTCGACCCTGCTGTTATATCAGACTCAGCTAAAATTCCAACATGAACGTGTTTGACACTCGCACATCATGCTAGATGACCATATTGTCGCTGTGATAGTTTTGAGATTTCATTTTGATGTTTATATCAAATATATATATATATATATATATATATAAACACTCATCATCATTCATACTAATATGTACTTATTTGGAATGAGGATCCAATGAACGGAGGGGGCGGAAACGTCTTGTTTAGGAGAGAGAGTGATATTTATAAAAGTAGTTATTGTGCCTTTTTTTCTCCTACAGAGTTGTGCGAAATCTACGTTTGCGGGAGAACCAGCCAACGCATAGCCAGATATTAAGGAAGCCATATCGAAAGCGAAGGTATGCATACTTGCATAGAGTGTATGAGAAAGTTAGGTACATATTTTGAGGTTTGGTAGAACTGGGCAAGAGAATAATTTTTTATAATAGGGAGGGGGCGGAAACGTCTTGGATGAAACCGCAGACATGGTCCTTATTTGGATAGGCCTTTTTAACTAGCGATATGCCTTCTTGGCCCCTCTTGTCAAAGACTCCTTGTCCATTGCGGGGGTTTACAAACTTGGCGAGGTTCGAAGAGGACGCTCTAAAGTCAATGCAATCTAACGAGTCCAGTTGATAACCGCAGAGTTTCTCCGCAGGTCCCCGCTAATGCAGGCATTTTGTCTGGCAATGCCACTTCAAATCATAAACATGTTTTTAACAAGTTACCCTTAAGCGAATAAACGTATCCCAAATATTTACAAGACCTTATACAACAACCTACATGACCAGATGATTCAGTCCTACTATTATTTTACCCTTCGTCCGTCATGGGAAAAATGGTGCGCCATTTCAGCCGTCACGTGATAATTCTCTAGCAAAACGAAGATACCTTTCCAAGAAGCTAATTTGTCTATAACTTACTTATAAATCACTTCAAATCATAAATATGTTTTTAACAAGAGACCCTTAAGCGAATAAACTTATCCCAAATATTTGCAAGACCTTATACAACAACCTACATGACCAGATGATTCAGTCCTACGATTACTTTACCCTTGGTCCGTCATGGGAAAATGGAACGCCATGTTAGCCGTCACGTGATAATTCTCTAGCGAAACGAAGATACCTTTCCAAGGTGCTAATTTGTCTATAATCAGTCCTTGGGTGTAGGATATGCGTGTTACACAAGCAGTTACGGATTTACTCGGCGTATAATATTACTTGTCACGGGCAGACCTTGGGTAAACAAAGGGCTCGCCAACACTTTCACTGCAGCGGGTAAGCTTTAACTTTTTTCTGCCATGGCCTTTATGTGCGGCTAAACGGTCTGATTGAGGATTATAGGTAATCGTATTGAAAACTGGATGACACACACTAAGCCACACTAAGCGGTTCGGCCCATTAAAAGGCCTCAGAAAAGTCTCATTAATTAAAGGTATTTATGCATATAGACCACTACCGTTGTTGGCTTAACTACTCCCTCGTTATATATATATATATATATATAGCAAGAGGGTAGCCAATATATATATATATATATATATATATATACAAAGACACGTGTCGATCGATCAATCAGAACTCTATAGGCGCAAGCATTTGCGTAGCCCTTCGTCTGATGTACAGCGTAAAGTATTTTCCCAGTTTTAGACGTGCCAATTCAAATAACGTACGATGACAGAGGAAGAGGAAGGGCCGCGCTTTCTCGATTATTAGGGCGGTGGTGTCGACCGAGGAGCACAAAGTCGTTAATTACTAGCAACACAACAACAACAACAACAAAGACAACAACACCACCACAACAACAACAACAACAACAACAGCACAGCAACAAGTTAATTAGCTAAGCTATTTAATGAATCCAAATCACTTTGACTAACCCAATTTTGCCCGCCAGCGTCCGATGTCGTCGACCAGCTCCAAGCTCTGCTTGTCGACTGAGTCGAGCAGAAGTTGCACGCGTTGCTCGGATGACGGCGTATCGGACGACACATGATAGAAGAAGTCGTTGTCGAGGCCTTCGTAGTATTGTCGCGGCTGCATTGCGTACTCGGCGCTCGGCTCGAACTGGCGGCACTCGCTACGGTTGTATCGGCCGCTCGCGGTTTGGTTAGAAATTCCGGCGAGCACAGGCGGCAGGGGGAGGCCGGCAGTCGTGTATAGTGGCTAGACACAGCTCACCGCTTGCTCGTGGCTAAGCTCGTGTGTGTCCGTCTGCTACGGCTGCCAGGGCCTGTCCTTACAGACGACAGCATAACTGACTCGTAATTTCTCGAACGACAACGATCTGACTCCGCCGAGGGGGGGGGGGCGTCGGGCTCGCTACGACAGACTCGATCGATCGAACACAGGAGAAGTGGCCCGTTTTCAGACGGGCCACTTTCGCACCAGTTAGAAGAGCCCCGGGCTGCGCTGGGGCACTTTCGCTCCACACCAATCAATCGCGACCAGCCGGCGATTCGTACTTTGTTGCTGCTCGTGCCCCTGCTTGTTACGGCTATTGTTTACACAGACATACCATTCGCGCGTACGCCGCCAGAGGAACTGTATGTGTGAACTGTGTATGTGTAAACTGTGTGTGTGTGTGTGTGTTTGTGTTCTAGATAGTTCAGTTGTGTCCTAGATAGTTCAGATCTATCTAGACGTCTGCTGCATCTTCCTGTGTTCTTTTAGCTCAAAAGCCGCAGGCATATGGAAGAACGGACCTGGAAGAAGGCACTGTGGTGTTTGTTACTGTGTTTGAGCTGAAAATCATCCAGACAGAACTGTTGATTTACATTTGCATTCATGCTTATACTCTTATAGGCTCTAACGGCCTTTTCAGATAACGACCACGCGATCCGGTTCACGATGTCTACTGGATCATGGGCGCCGTCAAACATTTGTGCGGTGTGAAATTTATGTATTATGGTTTATTAACACCCAGGTTGGGTAAATTTGCGGTGTGAAATTTGTATAAAGCATTGACTTTCATTATTATAAGAAAAAAAAACTGAATATTTTTCATAGTTTTTTTTTTTGTTGTTATAATAAAGAGAGTTGATGCAAAGGCACCATATCTTTCGCTAATACATATGCTACGTCTAAAACTAAACTGAAAATGAAATGGGGATGGCCACTCGGGTTGTAATGATTTGAGAGGACTTCAGCGGCTTTGGGCCGCGTTCTGATCCAAAGCAGCCAAATTGTCAGAGATGAAACGACACATACTTGTCTGTGAGGCAGAAGACACGAGCGGACATAGGACTAACTTGAGTGGTCGTGACTGCAAGCTGGTTTGTTATTTGTCAGAGTACAAACAGGTTGGTAAGATCAGACTGTGCGTGCGCCCATTTACCCATAGGTCAGGCGAACAATTCGTTTATGTGACTATCGTGGCCACTGCGTTTGATGTAACGTACCGTTAGCTCCATAGCGTACATAGTTCTCAAAGCGAACGCTGCAGAGATGTGTGAGCAGCTGGCAATTATTAAGTTGTCGTATCGCAGCTTAGTTTTGCTCTCGACAGCAGGTTTTGCGAATATTAGTAGTCATCTCTTATGGCCACCCCAGCTTGAGGTGCTTGATGGCCGTGTTTTTGACAGTAGTTTCATATATTTTTAGCTAGCTGAGACTCCCAAAACCGTAGACCAGTAAGTGAGCTTAGGCAGGACAAATGTTTTGTACAGGCGAGTATAGAGTGCAAACATGGTTAGGATAAAATAACGAAACATTGTATAAACAACATGCATTGAAGCGTATTTGGCATAAATAATATCATACCGAAGTCAAAGTATGTTCTATAAATGCAGGTGTAAGTAAGGGTCGGTGGAATATTGTTATTAATGCTATCGACTCAAAAATAAAAAAATACTGACTTCCGTTTGTACCATGCATCGTTCCTGGCCAGTTAAGGTAGAAGGCACCCTGTCTTAGCACAACGTAATTGTTCATGAGTGGAACATGCTATTTTCAGGACACCGACGGACTACGCCGCAACCGCCGATTGTAAAATTGGATGATAATCTTCCTAGGTAGATAAAGTTTCACGCCAACCGCATGTTTAAGATACTTCACACTGTAAGGTAAATATTTATGTCTGCTTTGCAATATTGGCTCGGTAATCGTTTTGAGAAACGAGGCATCCCCTTGGTGGCATCTCCGAACAAACGGGATGTGCCTGATTGATCTAACCACCCCATTTGAAAGTAGATCCAAAAACGTTTTAGGGAGGGTTTACAAATATGACCCAGTGCTAGATTGTTTCTAGGTAGAAGTAGAGTATACGTCGACCAACGGTGTGAAGTCATTTTATGCTGGTAGAGGTTTCTTGAGTTGAGAAATTAAACAATTCCTTAACTAAAATCCTCTCAAGACTGTTTTATGGTTTAGAACAATGTAACCCCAAGAGATGGTTTTTAGAGAGGAGTTTACGAACTCAGATGGAGAAGGTAGATTTTCTTAGTGTGTAGAAAAGTGTACAAATATTTGGGTAGGAGCTTAGCTGTGTCTGTGGCAGTGGTTAGCACAGTGAGGCAGATTCCAAGTAAATAGGGAGGGAATTATATCTCATGAGCCGCTGCTCTGTCTAAAAAAATCATGTTAAGGTATTCAAATACTAAAGTGAATGTTCTATGATTAAGTTTTCTGGAAGCGAGGAGGATGCAATTTTTTTTCTCCAAACTCTTGTCTACATTTTCAAAAAAAAAATTGCGTTTTTAAACTCTATTGAAATACATCCATTTGATGGAACAGTTAAATCGAGTCAGAAAAAAACAAACCAATTGCAGAAACAATAAAGTCTCCCACAACCAACAGAAAGGTAATCCGTCCCACAGCAAACATTGAGGATTACACAAATGTTATTAATATTTTTCGTTTGTTTCGCCATCTCTCATTGGAGAGCGATACATAACAGCGCCATAGCCCAAAGCCACGATTGCAGAGCAGGTCAGACTAGAGATACTTATCTGGCAGGTTTTGTTTTTTGTCTGTTATACAGATTATAAAGTTATAATGTTAGGAAGTTTTAGACACCTCATCGGCCAGTTATCGCAGCAATCGAGGCGTCCAGTTCAACAAGACAGCACTTGGATGCGTCAGCATGATGAACTGCATGGTCCTGCATCGTATATTAGATACAGGAGCATGCCGGCATTAGATACGCGCCGATGCGCTGTTCTTCTCGTCGTCCGCAGAGCATAAAGGGCCACGACAATAGTTCTCGTTATCATGGCAACATCATGCAGGTAGCAGGTTATAGAAATAAACAATGTAAGGCGAAAATGCAGAGGTAATGGTGGCTGTAGGGGTTTTGCTTGTTGATGCTTGCAGTTTACCGCGTGGCCTCGTTACCATATCTATTATTCGTCGAGATGAAGCCTAAGCACTTGTTGCATAAGATGCATGAGTGTCAGGCGCATCGTTGTTGTTGTTGTTGTTGCTGTTGTTGTTGTTACTCGTTTGGTCGTTATTGTTACTTCAGGACTTATTGTTGCTCTTAAGCTCGTTGCTGTTGTTGTTGTTGTCTGCAGATGATGCCCTTTGCTCTATTTCGTTATTAATATTTGCACCACCGAGTGCATTTCAAACCTATGAGAGAGAAGTTAGCGACACGTCACGGGTGAGCAGTAATTATATGCGTGAAAATTGTTCGCTTTCTGCACGTGTCTCCCATTTTGTTGGTGTGGGTAGGTAGGTAGCTAGCAGCAGCAGCAGCAACAACAGCAGCGGCAATGACGGGCCAAGGGGAAACAGGAATGATGTCTGTAATATTAGGTATAAGTAAGGGTGCGACGACGGACCCCTCAGTTGGGGCGATAACGCCGCGCCTGCTGTGACACGGCGGCCACTCCCAAGCCCCCCCGCCCCGTCCGCATCCTGATAATACGGGGGTCCGAAGGCCGATGTCCGATGATAGATATTCCCAAGGCAAGGCTAGCGCCAAAAGCCCTAGAGGCTGTTGGCGTCTTTGACGATTACCTTCAGCGAAAGGGGCGTTACCCCTGAGGGCAGTCTTCGGCGGTCTCCGCGAAGGAAAGGCCACACTCCTAAGTGCCACGCCAACAGCTACTTCCAAAGGTAAGGCTGCATTTGTTGTTGTCCACTTATGAGGATCACCCCCGAAAGTAGGCTTTTTTGAGAACCGTCTGTAGGTGCGTGCTTTGCTGGCGGCAGATGCAGCAGCAGCAGCGGTATGGGTTGTCCTGAAGTATGTTGTGGCTGTCTGTTTTAGCGTCATTAGGCTGTCATGGTTGTGGGAGTAGTACGCCGGCTAGCAGGTCCGCAATTGTGTATATTCATTCAGCCCAAATCAGCCACCTGTCGACGAAGAAGAGACGCGGGCGCAATGGAGCAACTGATGCGACAAACACGCCGTCCACGTCATTTGGCGCGCTTGGCCTGTTGGCACCGGAGCCAACTGCATTGCTGAAAATTAAAAAAAAACGTCCATCGGACTTACGCGACTCACGTTAACTTTGTGCGCCGTTTCGTTGGCGGCAAGGCAGGTAGTGATGTCGGTGGCGGTAGGGCTAAGGGGTAACCTGTAGAGACTAGAATATATATATATATATATATATATATAGAAAATATTGTTATGATTTATTAATCAATTACAATACATTTGCACATTCGGCAGTGCTCGCCTTAATAAAAATGGTGGTAAAAGGATGTCGTGAAATTAAGATCCAGCTGTCCGCGTCCTTGCTTGTTGGCAGCCCCAGCTCTTACGAACTCGGTGTGAGAGGAATACCCTCAGAGTCCCTTGCAATGTTAAAACAATATGATTTATAAAATTTCTCTTTGTGACACCGAGCTCCAAGAGGGTACTCGTAGACTCGGATTCTCATACAGCATGAATCCGAATGTGCGATATTTTGCGGGTCGGGGAGCGCCGCTCTTAGGAACTCAACGTTGTATTTAGAGATCTAGTCCTGCCGTGCTCTTGCCAGGTCCCTGTTCGGGCCGCAAACCTTGGCATCTTAAACCCAGACCTCCGGAGATGATATTATTACGAGGTCGGGCTTTAGACCCGGTGACCCCTCTCGCGAAAGACGCGCAACGCGATCACAGACGTCGTCGTGTCTCTTTATAGTTTGCTTGTGTGTTGTATCGCGTATCTGAGCGACAAGAGCCAACGTCTCAGGCGCATGACACCCGTGCCTACAACGTTTGTTGTAGCCTGGGCGTCCCCTTATATATATACATATATATATATATATATATATATATATATATATATCTATCAATCCCTTATATATATACATATATATATATATGTCTCTTCCTAAGGTATAGCACTCTACATTTGTGCTAAAATATGTCGTTGTCGGTACAGCATTTTGATAAAGCATCGATGACACTCTGTAAAGTATGTCCTTCTTTATCCCTTCCTGTATGTTCATATAATTCGAGATCGCTAGCATATAATTTGTGAGCAATAGTTTGTGGTATGACGTTTTTAATGTAACTACACAAATATAAATACACCAAATCAAATACGTTCTAGACAGCAGCGTTGCGGGTCACCAGATAGGCAAGATTCATAATCACTAAAGCTTATATTTACCCTGACAAAAGGACTTCTATTATCTATCTATCTTGAAACCTATTTAACAAAATGCCGATCTGCGCTTAATAGTTTAAGTGTATCTAAAAGCCTTGAGTGGATTACCCTGTCAAATGCTTTCACTAGGTCACAGTAAATATAATCGAGTTCCTTCCTATTATTAGCATCCAGAGCCCAGTTTTGAATAAAGTCGGCCAAGGGAGTTGTCATAGATTTCTTTTGTGTAAAGCCGTACTGTGGTTCACAGTCCTTCGAACAGGCAAAGAACTTGGTCTACTAGTAGTTTTTCAAATATTATATCAAATATGGGCGATTGCGCGACAGGTCTATGATGATGTACATTTAACCTTTGAATGCCTTTCTTACGCATATAGGCTATCACTGGCTGATTTCTAAAATCATTAACTAGCGGCAGTGCCTCGGGGGCTCCGGAAGCCACATCAGAGGCTTTGACACTGTCTTAAATAAAAACTAAAAAGAGGACATTTTTAAAAGCTTTATCAATGTATTCTGCTCTAGTCCAGTTAATTGCATTAATTGTGCATATATATTTATTTTAAGTATTTTAATTGCATATCTAAAAAGATATATTAAACTAGTAAATCTCGTGCTCGCCTTGCGCAGTCTTTTTTAGTTTTTTTCTGGCGAGGTTTCGGGAATGCATGATGCACGTGCGTCAATAGCAGCCTGCGTGACTAGTGTGGGATCATAAACCCACTAAATTTGGATTGGTCCCCACCCTCCCAGGCTTGGTAATACTTGGCACTTCTTCGAAGTCATGGGAGAGGCGTCTCTGCCATTTCTCCTTAATTCAACTATGTCTTCCTCTATCTTTCTGCATATTTACATGCATCCAGATAGGGGGCCTATGCCAAATATACATCGTCCTAAAGGGGTGCTCCAAGAGCTTGAGGGCCCGGCTGCACCTTCCCCCCTCCCACCTCCTGTGTGATTCACAAACTCATTAAATTTTCATATAAATATAACATCCGATACATTTAGCGAACTACTGCTGCTGGAGTGTGGTCGGAAAAAAACATTTAAAATATGCAGCACACAGAGAACGACGACAACAAGAACTAACTGAAGAAAAGAACAATGTTACAATGATATCATCGATAAATGACACGAGGCATTAAAGCAGCCTACAAAACAGCAAATACACACACAAGCAATACAGATGTATGTTGTGGAAGGAAAAATCACTGAAATAAATAAATAATCAGTCAAACGAAAACGACTTTCTCAACACACAAGCTTGGTTTTAACCGATAAATTTGTGACAACACAGCACCTACAAATTAGTTTACACAACATAAAATATATTATGATCATTTAATTCTCAAGGGAGAGGTCTACCCAAATGGGGCGTGGCAGTCGCCATCAGAACGACAGAGGGCTTACAATTACTCAAATGCACTGCAAGACAAATAATACTGGCACTAGAAAAACATTACTTGGTATGCATGTTTAGTCAACCCGCTCGACCTAACCCGCTGATATGAAACATGATATTAACGATGTAATGAGGTATTGTATTAGTCTACAAAAGCGTATTGTACAGGTAGTTCGACAAGTTCTTAAAATGAAAACCAATAATTTTCCAAATCTTGTTTTTAATTTTTTTCTTATTCGATATACTCCCCGAGAAGCTCAGTACACTTTTTCCACCGAGATTTCAGAGCATTTATACCTCTTGAGTAGAATTTCGCGTCTTTAGACTGAAAATAGGCATTGACAGCAGCCTCAACCTCTTCATTGCTGGAGAAACGCTTTCCACCAAGACCATTCTTCAAATGTCAAAGGTCGAAATAATCAGAGGGGGCCTGGACTGGAAAACAGGAAGGTCGTTCAATAAGTTCGAACCTCAGTTGGGCCAGTTTTGCCAATGCTTGCCGCGACTTGTGTGCAGGAGCATTGTCCTGGTGAAACAGGACAACCTTCTTCTGCAAAGCGGGCCGTTTCACGATGAGTTTTTGCTTTAGGCAACCCAACAGTCCTGCATAATATTCTCCCGTGATCGCTTTAACGCTCTCAAGGTAGTCGACCAGAATTATTCCACGTTGGTCCCAAAAAACCGTAGCCATCATCTTTCCGGCCGATGCCGTTGTCCGTACCCTCTTCGGAGGTTCTTCACCAGGTGCACACATTGGCGAGATGCTTCTTGGGTCTCGGGAGTGTAGTGGTGGACTCAGCTTTCATCGACGGTTACGAATCTGCGCCAAAAATCCGACGGATTTTTCGACATCTTGGCCAAATTCCGCTGTGAAGCGGAAACACGCGCGTTTTTTTGGTCTTGGTTGAGCAATTTTTTTTGTTCTGGGAGGTTTCGGGAATGCATGATGCACATGCGCCACTAGCAGCCTGCGTGACTAGTGTGAGACTCGCAAACCCACTAAACCCGGATTCCTCCCCACCCCCCCAGGCTCGGTATTCATTTGGCATTACATCGAAGCCATGATTGAGCAAATGCGGCACCCATTTTGCTCTGAGCTTTTTCATCGTCAAGTTCCCGTGCAGGATGAAATGCACACTACCCAAACTTATTCCCAAGGCCTTCGCTATCCCCCTAATGTTCACTGGCTTATCTGCGGCAACGATTTTCCGCACTTTTTCCGCGTTTTCCTCATCAGTTGCCGTTTTTGGGCGCCCTGAACGTAGTTCATCCTCGGTGCTCCAGCGACCTCTTTTTAACTCATTAATCCAGTTGGAAACAGTGGCAAAACATGGCGCAGAGTCACCGTACACCTCGTCTAACTCAGTTTTCACTTGGGTCGCATTCCAAGCTTTGAAATAAAAATGCTTGAAAACCACTCGAAACTATTTTTTCTTAATTTTTCAAAATCACGCCGATACGTTGCACGGGAAAAGCGATCAAACGAAATCGCAACGGCCAATCACCATGATATTTTGACTGCTAGCAGTCGAAAAGTTGCCGTTTCCAATAGCGGTGAAAGCGCGATTAGTCGATTAAAACTGCGACATAGTAAAAAATAAAGTACGAAGCCCAGCTTTTATATCAGCAGTACATGCGTTTGGATTGCAAATTAAAAATAACAAAATAAGGTTGCGTACAATAGCTGAAAAAAAAAGAAAAAATGTGCAATTTATGTCATACTAACCTCAGCACAGCAGCCACAATGAATAATCATCGAGATGCATTCAGCGCCCTCAGCGCATCAACAACACTATAAAATCACGTTCAATTTGCACCGAACCAAAAAGCCAAATCCCAGGACACACCCTCAGCCGCTCACTGAATCCCCAGATATTACAACAAGCACTTCCGCTCATTCAGCCAACAGACAATATCAATGTTATTGGACAAGCTATTCGGCGGGCAATTCGGATTTAAGGCGCATAGAAACCGTTACAAAAAACCTACTACGCGCAAATTACGGTTTGGTGAACAATGCAAAGCTATAACACACACTATATGCAGTCCCACGGATCTCACGTCGGAAGGACTGCAACGATTCGCTGACATGAAACGGAATTAAAAAAATAATCAACAAGAGGAAAAAGCATATGGTAATATTCAGAATGTGACACGTGTACAGCGTGTCACGCGCTGAATACTAAATATGAATTAAGTATTAAGGTGCTACAATATCATGGATACTTCTCTCAAAAGGACCTACACCATCAAATTTATAAATAAATGACAATTAATGAGTACTTCATTTGACGCGCTGTGGTGACCTCATGCAACTTCCAAGGGAGAATATCTGTGATTATGAAGCATTTACAGAAGAGGAGATCGCTAAAGGAATCAAATCCAAAAAAGATAAATATACGGGCCCCGACCAAATTGTGTATATAAATGTACGTATTCTATGTTCGCCATTAAGCAAATTGTATACGGCATATATATACTCAGCGCTTAAATATCGAAAGAACTTAGAATTAGTTACCTGCGTATAATTTATAAAAATGAAGGCAAAGCTACCGACCCAACCAGCTACCGCGAGGTTGCACTAATCAGCGTCGTTTACAAAATTTCAACTTTGCTCATCGTAGAACGCTTATATGACGCCGTAAGCCCAGATTCACTATGCGAACAACATGGATTCCTAAGAGGACGATCTATGCCCGATGCTGTTGCTTTTCGTTCATATTATATATTATTATGGTTTATTAACACCCAGGTTGGGTAAAATTATAAACATATACATCAGACACAACTAGTGCTTCCTTCACGTCATTGGGTCTTCTCTCATCTTGCAAGCTCAGCTATTGACTGAACTGCAGGACATGCTGCGGCGTGGTATCTATCGCACTGGGCAGAGCACCTCGTGCACCTGCAACACTCCTGAGGATCGTGGAATTCTTCCGTGCTACATAACACGTGATGAAACCCGTGGGCTGCAAACGCCGTAGTTAAATGTCTGCCTTTATACCCCGCTGCTCGCCAGGCCGTGCTTGTCATCGCTACCGTATTATATATTCGTAAATCGATTCCCTTCAATTTTTCCGTCCACTTCAAAGTATAAGCCTCAAGTTCATATTATATATAGAGCCGGAAAAGAGAGGTTATATATGCCGCTTTTATCGATTTTATAACTACATTTGACGATGTTAAAAGCAACAATTAACTACTTATAATACTTCAAACTTGACTTTCTACAGAGGGAACTATATATAATGTATGACGACATGATGCAGGTGAACTTAAATACTAGTACTGAAGAACGGAGCTAATTGTGTCAACAGGCCAGTTGCACAGAGAACTGGAGCGGTTCAGAGTGACTCCGCGAGCCTGTACTTCTTCATATGTTATATTCCTGGCTTGGCCGACGCTCTCAGCATGTGAAAGCAATATTCGCATTTTATGCCGACAGCTTTGTTGTTCTTTCAAAGACACGAAACTATCTGCAGTTTTATCTAGAGGAAGTCTCAGATCGGTGCCAACACAATAATAAACTGTCAATCAATATCGCCAAAACCAATATACTACGATTTAGTCGGGGCGGATCGTACGCCGCAGACGAGCGGTGTATTAGGATTAAGGGAGTTAGTAGTCAGTAGATTAACTACTGAACTTGGTCAATCACTTTTGCTATTTAGGAATAATAGTAACCCTCCCCCACCCCGCCTGTCATGCAGCAGACATATGAAGAATGCGTAGCAAGACGACCGCGGCCATGATTTTAGTGGGAGACGTTACTGACATAAAACAAAAAATCGCACTAACTTATTTATAATAAAATGTGTTCCTAAAGTAAGATACTGTTTTCGCACAATTTCTCCTTAATTTACAATATCAAACCTTCAAGCATAGATCAAATCATTCTTCGTAAAGCGCCGCGTTGAGTTTGCCAAAGATCAGTACACAAATCGTAGAAGCCTACAGAGAATGTTGTTTTATTTTTAAAGATTATTAATTAATATTTAAAGAAAACCGATACATAGTATCTATATTACATAGGCCTCTATGTCGAGTAATAAATGGAAAATGTCATTTCAGAGAAACGGAGTAAATGCTTAGAGAATACGTGTTTTAAAAATGACGATTGCGCATGTAAATATTGTGGAGAGTGCAGTATCGGACGTTACCAATTACTCAGATGCTCCTTTATCAAAACATCGCCACTACAGTCAAGTGTCAAAAATTGTTAATCTACAAAATTATCTATAAACAATTGTACTATATTATCAATTTATGAATAATCCTGAGATCAGTACTTCTCTTAAACTTAGCTTTATCATCCCACATATTTACCTACGGTTGGTTTTACGGAGTTCAGATTTTGGTTGGATTGTTTTCCATTCATTTTAGTTTGAAGTTTATTGACTCCGATTATCCAAATAGCCCCTGTGTTTATCCTAATTCCATATTATTGCAAACATTAGCAGTGTTTTAGATTAAATACGACTTGAGTAATGGCGTTGATTGAATAATCCATATTATAATGCATCAAATACGTCTAAAGAACAAATGCGCAAATCGCATTGATTTCGGGATCTAACGTTACACATTATTTTGCAATACCTGGGGAGGCATTTTTGATAACTAGGGATACCTAAAGAGATACTAAAGGATAAAGAGCGCAATTTTAGTATTTATTGGGGTTAGGGGGAAAGAAAACTTGTACTACTGGGAATTGAGTTAGACTATCTTAGTCAGCACATTGGGGTGACAATGACTATATAGAATAAATATTTCAAGGAAAAAAAAAAGATATTACGGAAGAAGGCTGAAAGAGGAGAAATGTATTAAGGTGTAAGGGCCTCTAGGGACATAATGATCATAAAGTTACAAGGAAAATACGGAAGGCCATGTATGTAACAGGATTAACTTTTTGAGCCTCTACTATCCCAGCAGATGGATGCTTTATTCTCTCTTATGAAAGTTAAAAGTGCGATTGAAAAATTGAAGAACAAGAAAGCCTTTGGACCCGATCTCGTCCGGAAAGAACATATAAAGGCGGCGATCCTTCTAATGCCCCTTTGGACGGCACTGTTTAACATGTGCTTGGAAACAGGTGAAATTCCACTAACCTGGTCGGAATGCTTGCTTAAGGTCATCCCCAAAAGCAAAGGTGATCCGATCTGTCCATCCTCTTGGCGAGGCATTTCAAAGAAAAGCTGCATCTACAAGATTTTATTATGCCTCCTGGCATGCCGGCTTAGCTTCTATCTCGAGGCAAGAAGAATCATCTCTCCGGAACAGCATTCCGGAACATTCGACAATGACCGCATCTCAAGAGCTTTTGAGCGACGTGAAGCACTCTGTCACCGTCAACCACCAAGTATATTTGTAGACTACAAGGCGGCGTTTGACACTGCCCCCAGAGATATTGTCATGGAGAAGCTAGCCGCCGCGGACGTGGGCCCACGAGTTTTGCGAATACTGGCAGCTATCCTGAGAGTAAACCGGGTCATTCTGGATGACGGCATTCAGGAATACCAGCCGTTCCTGCAAACCGGCTATCCCCAGGGCGGTAATCTCAGCCCGCTCTTATTGTCAGTCTTACTCAGTGATCTACCGGGCCTTGTCGATAACCACTACCCCTGTGTCCGCATAGTTCTCTAAACCAATGACCTTGTGGTATATAGTAGAGTGTTAATAGATCTATGAAAAAAAAAGATCTTTGAGGATGCTGGAGACATAACACAAGCAAAATGGTTTAACGATGAATGTATCAAAGACAAAGGCTTTGAAGTTCAGATCCGGGGGACACCTGAAGAGAAGTAATAGGCTTAGCTTGGGTAGTGTTTCTGCAGAATTTGTCTCGGAGTTTACTTATATGGGCGTTAAGCTAACCCCAAGCGGCACATTCGGCCCACATTTCTCAGCGAATAAATGGCAGCATCATCAATCCCGGCTCCACGGAAGCTCTCAGTAAAAACAGCTCCAATACTGTTTAACCTGGAAGTGGCCTCGGTGGCATGATATGGTACCACATTAATCTCAGAACACCTATCCATTCAGCAGCATAACGCTCTCGACACGGTGAAGGCAACGTTTTTTCACCGTGTCGTGAGTTTTGGGCTTAAGAAAGTTTTGGGCCTCCCTAGAAACGAACAGAACAGGCTAACTTATAGTCTGTCACGGACGACGCCGTTCATCGAGGACCTGGTAATCCGCTTTCAACTTCCGACTACCGCGTCACTGCGAGAGTTCCGTATCCACATGTCGGTCAGCTCTAGCTGTCTGGGTGTTAAATAGCTGACATTTTCCGGAGATGCATATATAACATGTTCTATATATGTCCAAGATTAACAGAAACGAATGCCGTTTCTGAGACTTAATGAACACGTGTAATGTAATGTAATTAAACATACCGAAAGGTGATGTAAGAATAAATAACAATAATTGACTGTTGCTAATGCCTCTCTGGTCCTGGGTTAGCAAAGAAGTTAGAAACAAAACAAAGAGAGGTGATAATTTCTGCAGTGGGTTGCCGTTTTAATTGCGCCAGGAAGTTTCTTGAGAGAAAGACAAGATGCCAAAATGTTTCGATGAGAGGTACAAAGTAAGCTTAAATGTAGTACTCAGATTACGAGTGTTCCAAATAAAAGATGATTAAACAGATGCTGCTAGTGAAGGTGGCACTAGGGATCAAAACAAAGTGAGATCGCAGAGTAAAGTCCGCAGCTAGAAATATTGGGTACCATAGTCAGCAATGGGTAAGAGCGAGGGTGTCGGAGAAGATGGTGAAATTGAGGGTAGCAACAACTGGTATTGCAGAACAACTTTTGTGGAAAAGTCAGTACAACCACGTCAAGAATTAAAAAAAATCATTGGCAGACACTCTATTACTTTATGACCCTTATAGGTTTGCATAACTTGCTGGACCTTCGATAATGCAGCGTCTTTTGTCCATGGGAAATGAGTCATCCCACAGACGGTAAAACATAAGTCACGGTGCGCTAGTAAAGGGCTTTTGTTTTGAAAAGCCTACTAATGATGAACGAAACGGTAGTTCTGGAATACTATGGCATTAACCAATCAACCTTTCAGCTGCATATGCTCTTTGTTGATAGAATAATTACAATTTAGATTAATAAACTTGGAATACAATATATGTTGATTAGATATCCAACACAGAGCGCAGGTTGATAGACTGGGTATTTTGCATCTCGAGTGGTGGTGTTTAAGCGTCACAATCTAATATACGGACGGAGTACCACGAAGTCGTATCGTGCGAAACGACATTAGCCAGGATAGACTGTACTGCCCCCTCCCATTATGATGGACGATGACGGAGTGAGCCTGCTTCGATAGTTCCCATGCTTAGCGTAGTCAGCTTCGCGTAGTTAATTTCGTGCATGTGGCCCTGTTTGGAATGGGCCAACGCACAACCAGCCCGGAGCAGAGTGTCGTCGGCCAAGGTTGGCTGGCAGATCGACATATTACTACATACACCGTTGCGGCAGTCAAACGTGAATTAGTGCTAGTGATTTCCAACTCATGCGAGACGTATTCTGTCTATGACGCTATAGCGGCATATTACCTATCGTCTCGCAAGCACAATGAGGTCTGAACAATGAGGTATCTATCTATACGAGTCTAGCATAGCACCAACGGCTGCAAATGTCCGGTGAGTCGTCAACTTAACCATTTGTACTGGCTAGTTACTAAACAGAAGGTTAATAAGGCAAAATAAGGCAAAGTGAGAAGTTAGTTGCCATTCCAGAGTTAAACTCTATGCTGCACATTTACCGGCCGGCAACACTCTTATATATTCATTATTTAATGCTGTTACAGTTCTGCATAAGCGGACTCTCGTAACATTTGTCCCCCAGCAGCATTGGAAACTAAACTTTGTCAAGCGGCTTTGCCAAAATGTGCAATACGTACCTCACGTTACCACATGATTTATGTATGTGCCTTATGCATGCGTATGCATTTATTTACACTTGAGAGGTAGCCATCTACAACTCTAAGTATACACACTCACACATACGAACGCATACACAAGCCCGATTACGAGCATACGACTGGAACAATCTAGACTTATAGCTCGTGGAACGCAATTGTCGAAGGCAGACCAAGTCGGAGGTTTTCGCTGAACGGCGTGGTGTTAAAGAAGATACATACGAAACGATCGAGCGCAGAGCAGCCCAAAACCCGCTCCATAAAGTATGCGAAGACAAGGTTGAGTTGTTCGAAATTCTCCTCTTACAGGTCACCCCTACTTCATAGTATGTGTCGTTTATATGTACGCTGTGTGCCTACTAGGTTTTAGGTTTGATACAAAATAAAACTACCTTTTTTATTTACAGTATCTTTAAGTGCGTTTTATTTACAATATCTTATGTGTATTACAACATTATAGTCGTGTATTTCGTACGGCTGAAAGCCCGTGTACGTATACAAAATGTACCTATACAAAATAAATTGCATATTTGTTTGTTTGCTTTTCAATATAAATCCTGCACAGTCAAGCAGTCTTGGCTTAATGAAAGAAAGTCCTGGCTTAAAATGATCTTTGGCACCAGCGCCAAGCCCTAAATTCAAATCGAATGGAGGATCCTCTAACTTAGACTCTAGTTTTAAGAAAAGCAGACTAGTCTATATGCGCTATGTCGGACGAATAAGGGAAATGATTAAAAACAGTCGTATGCATTTTATTTTAAATTTACGTGCACAAGGTCACTTGGCGTAACGCGTTTACTGGCACACGATACAAACAATATCAAAGTTCTGAAAATAAAGCACGACTTGTAGAAAACGTATTCTTCTTCTACAATGATTGCTTTCGATCATTGTCTTCATCTATCTTACAATATAGATTCTAACTACGCGCGACTTCCCGATGTATGTAACGTTTTAAATTTGTTTGGGCTAAGTTTTGGCCAACGTTTAACGTCTATGGAATTGCTTTTGCATTGCTTCGTAAGACGAATCCCGACAATACAAATGTGCTACCTAAAGTGCGCAAGGATCGAAGCCGTTAATCTACGTGTCTCCTCTGGTCGCAAGGCGCACGCGAATGCACCACGCCACTGGGCTCGACTCGGTATAACGTCTAACTCTAACCTACCAGTAGCAGCACGGAGCCAGTAAAGTTCCGTAATTACCATAATAAGTACCTATAAGTGGCAAATAACAGGTGCTGTTTAATGGGTCCAGCCCAGTAGCGCAATTGTTGCTTAGATTCCGCAGCAATAAATGTCTTAGATATACAAGAGACATAACGAATGGGCTCGCATAAATAAGAGAACGTGTTGTTTTATTTGTTATTATTACTTATTTATTTCCCGGTCACTGCACAGGGAAAATATCAAAGACCAGCAAACCGTCACCGTTGGGCACGGACGTCCTGGAACGAATGATATTAAAAATGAATGTCAATTTACTTAAACAAATGACAAAATAATCAAGATACATTTAACAAAATGTTAAAACTACTACTATTCATCAAAATAGGGTACAGAAAATGTATGGTAGTGTAGTGATATGACTATAGTGACGTGAAGCATATTTTAAACAGTTATTGTTAACAAGAACGGACGCCGGAGAGAAACGGAATAATGAGAAAGACAAAGAAACAAGCTTTCTAAGACGTATCTTAAAGGCAGAGGAATCGGAAATGGCGACAATGACAGGAAGAATTTTACTTCAAATTATCTATTAGGTCGCAGGCCAAAAATAGCTCAAATGACCCTGTTTTGCAGAGTCTGAAGTGCCACAATGGAACCCTTTGGGAAGTCTCACCCCAGCCCACTTTACAGTAGCAAATGTGAAGATCCACGGGCGCCTTATGTACCAGGACGAGAATGACGACTTCAAAGCTTATGGAATCGAAGGTGGGCGACTGCAGCAACAGAATGTGCAAAGTTATGTTGGAGTAGGTTAGCGTAGCTGATTCACAGTCATTCGCTCATTGAAGGCTTAGCCCAGGAAAATGGTATTCGGAGACAGCCCTAGTCTAGTTGAAACCAAAAATAAACAATATTATCTAGTCCCAGGAAATGAAATCAAGATGTCCGATATCAAGAAACCGAAAGCCATTCTTAAAACATTTGCGAGGCATTCGTTACCCTGAAGGGAAACCTCAAGGATCTCTGGTCGCCAATAGTCGCAAAGTGTTGCGCGAGAGTGGAACAGACACCAGCGGAACCATATATGGTGCATATATGGGATGCGAATAAAAAACACAAAAAATAAGTCTTTCGAGAAAGGCCGGGCGCGTCATTGACATGCCTCCAAGAACTACTAGGCTGTTCGGAAGCCTTATTTATTATTTTGCCGCACTATTCCTTGAATTCTGGCATAGCAACATAAAGTAATCAGTTTTCAAGTGCTGGTCGGTCTTATCGCGAACATACCTACGGTTGACCAAGCCAAGACCTTTTTGCAGTCGTGGGTGAGAAGATTTGTACCAGATCTAATAATGCGTCGAATCTGGTAGCGTAGTGTACTTGCGTACGCCTTGCGACCAGAGGAGACACATAGGTGCACGGGTTTGATCCCCACCGTCGCATATTTGTATTTATGCGGTCCCTCTTACAAAGGAATACGAAAACAACTCCGTAGACATTAAATGTTGGCTGAGAGCCAGCCGTTAAAAACAGATCTTAAAGGACGGTCCACTGCTGCACAGCGACTAAGGGAAAATGAAATTCATCATAAGTGTTAAATAGTTTGGCGTCAAAAGTTTTAACATCTCGAACAGAGGAGACTAGGCGATCAGACAGACACAACCGAGATGTTGTGACCGCGCCAAGGTGCCACTACATTTATTTTCCGAATAGTTTCATCCGAAATAGAGAACGTAATGACATCAATATCTCAGTAGCATCAGAAACATATACAATAATTCCACCGCCATCCCTGGAAAGAAGCGAGGAAGGGAAACGCCTGAGACACTCAATATTATATAGACGCTCTCAGTGGGGGACGAAGCTATGATTCAGACATGCAGACAAAGTCCAGATAATGAAGCTCTTCAACGAGACTAATAGCCGCGTGGAAACGCTCGCCGCCAGGAGCCTTAATCTCAGGTGTGAACGCGAAAAGGCTGATTGATGTTACCAGCATCAAGTGTGGGGCAGTTCCCACTCACCAGCGTATCCCCATTCAAATTAGCAGTTAGGTTTAAGATCAAGTGAATTCATGATGAAATATCTATGATTGTTGTTGCAGCATGTATTGTTGTTATTGTTGTTCAACGGCGCCAGTCGACACTATCTCTATTGTTTTCGTTGTTACTGATGCGGGCCCCGCCACGGTGGCCGTTGTTGTTGTTGCTGCTGCTATTGCGTACATTATGGTTGTTATTGTTGTTTTGCTGCTGCTGTTGTTGTTGCTGTTAATGTTGTTGTTGTTGCTGTTAATGTTGTTATTGTTGTTATCGTTTTTATTGTTGCTGTTGTTGTTGTTATTGTTGTTATTGTTGCTGATGTTGCTGTTGCTGATGTTGCTGATGTTGCTGTTGTTGATGTTGCTGATGTTGCTGATGTTGTTGTTGTTGTTGTTGTTGTTGTTGTTGTTGTTGTTGTTGTTGTTGTTGTTGTTGTTGTTGTTGTTGTTGTTGTTGTTGTTGTTGTTGTTGTTGTTGTTGTTGTTGTTGTTGTTGTTGTTGTTGTTGTTGTTGTTGTTGTTGTTGTTGTTGTTGTTGTTGTTGTTGTTGTTGTTGTTGTTGTTGTTGTTGTTGTTGTTGCTGTTGTTGTTGTTGTTGTTGTTGCTGTTGTTGTTGCTGGCGAACCTTTACGTTACGCGCGTTTCGGCGCCCGATCAGTCACTAGCAGATCGTTGTTGGCGTCTGTGGTCCAGAGAAGGAGATCAACTGCAAAATGGGGTAATATAAGCGCTCTTCTACCGTGTGGTAGTCTTATAACGCTCGGCAAAAAAACCCTCTTTCTTTAGTCTGCAAGCAGAGAGGCCACCGGCCGACACAGTCCGTCAGGCCACTTTCCTTGTCTTCCTCGTTGAGGCCATTCCTTCAATCGCGCGAGCGATTAGCGCAGTACATAATGCACTCAAGGATGCGATTTTGGCGGTTGAGCGACTTGACGCATATTTTCTTCGTTTGGACACACGTTACTCAACCTTCATCACAAGCTTGAGTTCCGGCGCTACCTCATTTTTAACACTACTCAAGACCAACTTCCTGCCATTGAGGCAGGAAAAGAAACAGTCTATCTGACAGTGACCGCTGATTTGTTTATTTATCTGTTTTGTTTTTAATCACTTTTTAAGATTAGGACTATGTTTAATTATTAATATGCTATGTTTATTCATTCCTAATGAGTGCTAGTAGTCCACCGCACCAGCCGCAATCGGCTTGTGTATCTGTTGGCTTCGACACCACTCTTTGTGGAGGAGCTCAGAGCAACTTATGGTTTACCGAGAACGGAGGCCTTTGAGAATCACCTTGCCGAATGTGAGTATACGCAATGTATGGATGTTGATTGGCGCGGGGGGGAGGCTATATCTCTCTTTATTGAAACATCTGTGCACCGTTTTTCCAGAACATCTGTTTTTTCCGATCATGGTCGATTATAATCACTCTGGCATTCACTTTGTCTAAATTGGAAACCATGAAAGCCAATTTTAAGAGTGTCCGATCCAGGTCTTGAACCCACGACCTCCCGAATGCAAGGCGATTGCTTTACCACTAAATACTCTTACATAAGTAAGTCGACGGTCCAGGAGTCTGAATTGGACAATCTCGATGGTGACCCATCATTTCAGCTGCCTGCCTAGGGGCAACAACGCGCCTTGGATGTTGGTAGGAGAATTCGACTAGTGTATATGATCTAATAGATATTGTAATCAATTGTACAATTTATTCTTGCTGCCCTTCTATATAGTATACATACCGACAGATCGATAAAGCGCAATACATAAACGTAATTAATAAATATTACACATAAATAAAATATATACAGCGCGGTTCGTTTTCTGCAAGCTGGCAGTATATTGTTGTGCTACGCAGTGCGCGTTTGATACGCAACATTCGAGTCGTATATTCAACCTGAGAGTATTGGAGCGCTGTAAATAATTTGTGGTGACAATAACCGAACAATTAACAAAGGACATGAAATATAGGATCACATTCTCTGTAGTCATTGTCACTCCCGAGATACTGATTTAGATAGCTCAATTCCCTTCTATGTAATGCTAGCTTGCTTTTTCGCCTTATCTCATTTAATACTGAAAATCCCCCTAAAGGAGCAAGTCGTCTACTACAGATGCCCTAGACACCGATAGATTCTAGCGCAAATGGCAAACGAAGCGGAGGGCGGCGCGCGCCGCTAGAATATGGAATAGCTAGAGAACAATTGTGAGGCGAGTCTTTAAAATTAAATTACGCGGAAGATGCCGTATATATATATATGTATTCGCATGGCGTTGCAATATAAGGCGTGAGAGCCTCGTACTCCGAAGCGTGAGCGAGTATTAGATGCAAGTCTCTCCTCTTCTTCTTAAACAACTAACAACTATATTTTTCAGAGTACGTCTATATAATCTATAAATCAATTACTCTACCGAAATGTGCTAATGTTGAAGTGCTGGAGAGTGTAAAGGCTACAATGTGATTTCAACACCCCCATTCTAATAAAGGAGACTTTATTTTATATTGTATATACGAGCCTTCGATCAGCGGCATAAAAATTGCAGGTTTTTCCCTAACTCTGTGTTTTGATTGATTGATTTATTGTTCGCTTGGCATGTATACCTAAAATACACGTGTCACCCTTTAATATCAGGGGCGCTTAGAGCGGCAGCAAATTTGTTACCTAGGCATTCATATAATTCATGTATACTTCAATACCTACTGATTATTTGCTTTCCATTGGGACAACCTCTTCTTTGTAATATCGACCAGATCCTTTCTAATATTTGGTCTTAATGCTACGGCCTCCGACAGCTCTATAACTTTGCTTTTACCTAAAGCTATACATTCTTTAACAACATGCCCGATTGACTCAATCCCTAGCCCACATGCTCGATATTTTGTACTTTTCCCCTCTCTATATTTAGCTTTTTGTATCGTGTGCATATATGTTAACGATGGGTGGATCCAGTACATGGTTGATGGATATATTATTCGCTTAGCGTGTGCATTTAAATACTGATGTCACCCACTTACATGGGGGGGGGGCTCCAAAGGGTACCTGTTTTCACGTAAAACCGTATGCACATCCCCGTTGATTACAAATGACTTTTTGACGCCGTAATCGATGTGCTATTGTATCTTGCTCGACGCCGTTGGATGTTGGAATTACACGACCAACCGAAAGTAAACGTTGTGCCACTGATACGATTGGCAAATTTGTCACTAATAACATTGCAGTGATGAGATATACACCATCAAACGTGACTTAGGTTCGAGTATCGAGCTACTTCAGCGACATCCATCTCCTGAGTGAAATGTAAGCTGTAGAAGTATAGCTACCAGCCGCGTACGATGATACTATGCTAACATAGCCTGCGTTTTACGATGCCGGTGTTTTCCATGTAAACACGCCTTCTTCATTCGTTTGCCGTGCGCATATAAGTCCATCGAGACATCCTGTCTGGCTGTTAAATCAGATAAAGCAGGGCAATGGTAAACAGCGGCCGGTCGCATCCAGGTAGAGTAACGACGAATCTCTACGCGCGTTGTTTAGCCAAAGTACAATGTACGAGAGAGAGAGAGAGAGATAGAGAGAGTCTTTTATGAGGCATCATGTTTACGGCGTAGACATGTTTACTGCGTTACCTGTTATTACCAATCAGCTTTGGGTAGACATGACGCCAAACATGGATCATGCGAAGCATGAACATCAAGGATCCCATCTGTTCGTTCGTTTGTTCATCTAACTCTCTGCCACTGTAGCTCTCTGTCTATCTGTCTGTCCGTTTGTCCGCCCGCCCACCCGCTTAGCATAAGCAATAATCGCCGACAAACTAAGCGAGAGTGACCGGGTTACTTACTACTCTCTAATCACCACAACGATTCGTAGCGAAAACCAGCGGTGCACCCCCGATGCTGAAACTGCAGTTTGGCCGAGTGTCGAGATAGAAACGCAAGGCCGGAAGAGGCGGCCGGAAGGCGATGCCCAACGATGTCTCCACGTGGCTACGGGGTAGAGGAGCCACAGAGCGATACATCGTTGAAGAGAGAAAACACGTGGGAGAGAGAAAGAGAGCGAGAGAGCGAGAGAACATTTGAGGGAGAGAGAAAGATAGCAAGGGAGAGAGCGAGAGAGAAGAGTAAGCTAGCGAGAGAGAGAGAAAGTTGGCGAGAGAGAGAGAAAGTTAGCGAGAGAGACGGAGAAAGAGAGAGAGAGATCACGTGGGGGAGAGATAGAGATGCATTAGGGGCTTTATTTAGCTTACGACGACGACCGCCGTGAATATTTGACTATACGCAGGTGGGCCGGCAATGTATCGACCCGGTTGTTCCGGAAAAGCTGCCCACGTTGCCATCTGCTGTCTACCTCCGATGGCTGCCACAACTGCCTCCACTACTACGCTTATTATAATACAGGTACTACCACACTACGACTGCCTCCCCTATTAAGCTAGTACTGCAGGCGTTTACCGTTTCGACGCTGGTAGATTTGTACCATCTCCTCCGAACGAAGCGATACTAAAGACCCTGATCACGCTAAAAGCACCGGAATGCATATATATATATATATATATATATATATATATATATATGAAGCTGAGATTTATTGCGTTCGCTCTTGTACTTTATTACATGCGTCAAACGTGACCTAGCCGTTGTGTACCGTAACTGAGTTCGACTTAATTGTGGTACGCTGTACTCTGGCTGAAGCAGGCAACCGATCAGGATGACCAGACAACTAATTCGCTTGCCCTTAACATGCCTGTCTGCTTAGCTCCGTACGCCTTGTGGCTGTCGACTGGCTGTGTCCACGCGTAAACCCTTTGGTAGGGGTGTGGTTTTTTGGGTTGTACAAAAAGATGTAAGCTAGTCAGGTTTGGGCTGGAGAAAGTCTATCTCCTGGCCTTATCTGATTTAAAGTACAGAGAATCCAGCTGGAGATACGGAGTGGGACTCAAGCAAGAGCTCCTAGGGGTTACAACAAAATTCTTTTATAATTTCTCTACCAATTTATCTCTCCGCCCTTCACTCTTCATAGGGCTAAAAAAAACTCTTCTTCACAAACCACTCACAAAATAGCAAAATATTAATGACTCTCACCCAAATGCACTCTCGACACCCAAACAGCCTCTTAGCTTGGAGTCCTCCTTTTCCCGCGACCCCACTACAATAGGACCCTTATATATTGCACGGCAAACGTAATCTAAAGGTTGAGCATTGCAAAAACAGAAACGAGAACAGAGGGAGGCTAACAGGCTTTCGCAGGCCGGGAGGTAAATAGGTCAATAACTTAAGCTTTAAGTAAGCCTAAGACAGACATATAAATATGACCCACGTGTCATCCCCGGAAGCTGTGCGAGCAGGCTGCTGCCATGCTGAGCAGGACTTCAATACGAATTTGTAATAATAATGATAATTTATTTAATGGAATAAGAATTAGGAGCTAGAAGTTCACGTTAACATCTCACAATTGTACCTTGGAATTAATAATAATAATAATAATAATAAGTAACATACCAGAGTGATGCCTGTAACTCAGTGATCAGTTTAGTGTACTGTGTGTGGCCATGCGACAGAGGCACGAGCAGCCATGAGGCTGTAAAGATCCACACGACATGGTGAAGCAAAACGAAACCACCCGCGTAACGGCTCGTAGGCTTCAAGCGGCATGCCGCTGCAATTCAAATTCGAATTCTAACGGCTACTCAACTAAATTTTGATGTTATATCAACAACTCATCGCGCCGACAATGAAAACGACGTTTTCTTTTGGAAAGGCAAAGCATGAGAAGTTGATAGCCACAGCCAAGCCAGCAACCACTTTGTTTCACTGGAGAAGTAGCATCAATACGAAATAATAATAATAATAATAATGACTAGCCAACAATACCACAATACTCGAGATGCCACCGAGAACGACTCGGAGATGGCTTTACTGCTCTCCCAGACACCATATGTTTGCAACTACTGTGGGGTACGATCATCTAAGGGCCTGAAAATTCACATAACACGAAAACACTCTGTAGCTCCTTGTCGAAGCCTTCGTACGGATAATAATCCGGGACCGAATAACCAGATAACCATTACATCAAATACCGACACCCAACCTGACTCGAAATTATTAGTACAAGCCTTATCACATGCCCGCAGAAGTTTAAGGCTTGCCAGAATCATACCTCGTGGGGCTAGAGAAGTCTGTACTACAGCATATACGGCAGCATTAAGCAACTTTAATACAAAGCCCGATCTTGAAAGTTGGAATAATTTTATGATGCTTCCATCATTGATGATTACACTACCTCACCAAAAATCAGCAGAAAACACTTACTAAAATCATTAAAAGTAATGTAGCGGAAATAGACTTTCGAACACTTCAAAGTCTCGCTGATTCGACCATACCTAGCACGATCGGCAAGAAATCTCGCTTCACCAATGACCAATACAGCGTGCGCCAGGCAGAGATGAAATTAGCAGAGGGCGATATTCGCTCTGCTGCTCGGTCGCTACTCTCCTCAGACACAGTGGCACCACAAAACGAACATACCGAGTCTAAACTACGTAGCAAACACCCAGTTAGTCCACCCGGGTGTCAAGAACAGTTAGACCTTCTGCAACAGCCCGCCACTCTAGGCCTGGATAAAATTGAAAGACCTCTCGTCTCGTAGAGACCATTCGATCTTTCCCTTTTGCAAGTGGAGCCGGTTTAGACGGCCTACGGCCTCGACATCTTCGGGACATGCTTAACCAAACGATTCCATCCTCAGAGCGTCTTCTGGAAGAGCTAGGCATTTTTATGGCTAGAGTGCTCAATGGGGCTTTGCCATCGTTCTGCCAACCCGTTTTTTATGGCGCAAGCTTAACTGCCCTCCGAAAGAAGGATAATTTCATCAGGCCCATAGCATGCGGACTATCTCTACGAAGAATGGCTTCAAAGATGGCGATGGCTATGAACAAACGGACCATAGTTGGTGCGGTTTCACCCCATCAAATGGGTGTTGCCATTAGAGGAGGAGCAGAGGCTACTGTACGAGCTACACGCGCTTTTCTGGAAACAAAAGGTCCGACAAAAGTACTAGTCAATCTAGACTTCCAAAACGCGTTCAACACAATAAGAAGGAACAAAATTTTCGACGAAGTAAAGAGAAAAGCTCCACGACTCTATCCAATGATATGTCAGGGTCATAGAGATTTCTCAATCCTCGCTTGGAACGCAGACACGATCATAGAGTCGCAAACTGGCATTCAGCACGGAGACCCATTGGGACCAGTTCTGTTATGCCTCGGCATTTCTGATCTGGTATCTAGCTTACAGAGCCCTTTTAATGTCTGGTACCTAGACGACGCTGTCTTGGGAGGTCCCGCAAATGTCGTGGCGAGGGATTTGCAGGCTATACTGAACTTCGAGGAACCGGGAGGACTGACCCTCAACGCGGCCAAGTGCGAGGTTTTAGCTGTCGGAGGTACATCTCAAGATCAAGCGCAGGCCGTACAAACAATCATAAAAGCACTTCCTGGGATATCTCGTGTAACTCAGGATAACCTAAATGTTCTAGGTTCTTCTGTAATGCCCGAAGGAATTCCACGCGCTCTTGATGCCAAACGAGAGACCCTGGTAAAGATTCGCCCACGACTGACAAGTATGCACCCGCAGGTGGCTCTGTGCCGCACAGTCTTGGTTCACCAAGATTTGTCTACCTGCTACGAACTTGCCAGACTCTAAAACACATGGAAGGCCTTGCAGCCTACGACGAGACCACCAGAGACATTCTAGGCGAAATACTAAACATTGACTTAGAAGGAAACACGTGGAACAGAGCTAGTCTTCCTATCGGAAACAGAGGCCTTGGAATAAGAAGAGCCACAGATCTAGCTGCAGTGTGCTATGCTGCATCCCTGAATCAATTTAGCTTCCTGGCGGAATTACTCATTGACGAGGAAGCAAAGATTGAACTACAAAAGGCAGCAATAATGGCGGATACCACAGTCAGAAGTCAACTCGACCCCGGCCCTCTGAGAGAACACGTGAGTCAAAATCTTCTCGACGCTTGCAAAACTAAGAAGTCCGCACGAGATATAATAGATAGCCTAACATCAGCAAGAGAGTGTGCCGTCTTTCTAGCGGCTCAACATCCCTTCAGCGGGGGCTGGCTTCAAGCGCTGCCCTCCTGTCAGCTTGGCACCATGCTGGACCCAAACTCTTTCCGCATGGTGTCAGCCCTTAGAATAGGCGCCCTCGTCTGCCAGCCCTTCTCATGTCTGCGATGCGGCCAACCTGTTGACTCTGACGAGTTACACCCGTTCAGCTGTCTGAAAAGTTCCGGCAGAATTACAAGACACGCTGAACTTAACGCCATAGTTAGAAGAGCTCTTAGAAGGGCAGGGATACCATCTACAACCGAGCCGAATGACCTTAATGGCAGCAGTGAGCTGCGGCCTGACGGGGTCACCATCCCGCTGTGGTCACACGGAAAAAGCCTTGTATGGGATGTAACGGTTCCATGTACGGCGGCCTTATTATATTTACACCACAGCGCCGTTGAGTCGGGATGGGTAGCCGGGCGCGCGGATTCTGAAAAACAAAGGAAGTATCTCGAGCTATCTAGAAGCTACCACTTTGTACCCATTACATTAGAGACGCTCGGCCCCATCAGCTTAGGTACAGCGAAAATCCTGAAAGATATCGGAAAACGCATAGCAGAAGTTACGGGCGATCGACGCGAGGCCATGTTTTTGAGACAGATGATGTCTTTGGCCGTTTGTAGAGGAAATGTGGCTTCCATCATAGACGCCATGAATTGATAGAAGGCGACCGGAGCAGGATAAACCTGGCATAAACGTTCATACCTCACAATTGTAATAACTGAATGATAATAATAATAATAATAATAATAATAGTAATAATAATAATAATAATAATAATAATAATAATAATAATAATAATAATAATAATAATAATAATAATAATAATAATAATAAGAACAACAAGAATAATAATAAGAAATAATAAGAAAGAATAATAATAAGAACAGAGCAGAATAAACATGATTTAAACGTTCATACCTCACAATTGTATTAACTAAATATTGATAAATAATAAATAATAATAATAATAATAATAATAATAATAATAATAATAATAATAATAATAATAATAATAATAATAACATAATAATACTAATAATAATAATAATAATAATCATCATCATCATCTGTATATTCTAAAAGCGTATGTAGATCATGTATGCACTAACAACAAAGCTATAGCAACTAGCCTAAACGGATATTCTCTACAAGATAAAATAATACTATAGAGCTTCTGGTAACTGACGTTTCTGATTTAATGAAGGCCTTTGGAATAATGTCGTTTATTTGTGCACACGGCAAAATCATTCAATTAGGCGACAAATTTGTTACTGTATTGGGGCTCTTTCAATCAGACAGCTTGACGATCCTTAGCAAAATTATAAACGGATATATCTGCGGGCTATATATATATATATATATTAACAAGCTTAGGTACTGCTATAAACCAGAAACGAAATTCAGTTCATTTAAGCGACAAAAGATAGATTGAGAATAGACAATCTTTAGTGCTCAATATTAGCAAAACATTACTGTATGTAACATTACTAAATTTAGTCCTCAGTGTACGGTTACGACATGGAAACCAAGGCCCCTTTACTTTATTAACAAGCAAGAGCCCTATATAAAATCAAGATGTGAAGAATAATCCTGGCCGTTCCATTAACTACAGACAAAATAATTTATCGGGAATTCATCCTGTAGAGGCTTTTGCTCTTCAAAACAAGCATGAAATTAAGATATTATGTGTCTCAGATCACACATGTTGCGCAAAGCGATGGACTGAGCCCACTGATGTTTCCGTCCGTCTAGATAGACTGCCAGAGCGGATAAGAGGAGGCTGGAACCGAGATTGGGCCAGAATCTTACTGTGTGTAGATAATGTGGTCATTTTTAACTGCAGCCTTTTCAGAGTGCAACAAGCTATGGATGGACTAATTAAAATGAATGAAAGGGGCTGATTTCAGATTATTTAATGACAAATTCGATTTCAATATTTCAGCAACCTCTCTATTCGACGGACGATTCCATGCGGTTTTTCTTGTTCTCGCGGATAAGGAGAATTTGAACGAAAAATTTGAGGGGTCACGTTTTACGACTATAGAGTAGATAAAAGAAAATTTGCAGGAGCAGAAAAACTAGAAAGGGCGGGTTTGAACAAAAAGGGTGGGAAAAGAATGATGGCACATGCGTATTAAATCGAGCAGAAACTATTTTAAACGGAACAAAAACACTTTGAGCAAATTTTCTTTTTTAATGTGTTGTGCTATGGCCTTTTTTATTCGCTCTTATATATAAGCGCATTTCTATTTTAATTTACTGGCCTACGCAGTTGTACAACGATAAACATATCGACATGCTATGCCCTCCACGTATATATATATATGTATATATATGTATATATATGTATATATATATATATATATATGCGCAAAACTGTAGATCTGCGAGACATTGTAGTGACGGGTGGAGATTTTGTCGCCCGACTGGGGTTTACTGTTCACAGCAGCAATTAATTGATTGCGCCACGCATTCGCCGCAGGCGTGCCGCAGGATGTCTCGGTGCATCGTCCACGACGATGCGCCACAAGGAACGGCTGCTTAGCAATAAATAGCTCTCTCTCTCTTTCTCTGGCTTTGACTTACGGAGCGCTGCTGAAAAATAATGATCTGCCAATGGTGGAGATTTCACCGCCAATGCTAGTTTGGATTTAATGAGAACATTGGCCAGACACCCCTCCCCCCCCCCCGATCACGCTACGCAGCCAGAATTGGCCCCGAGAGAGCCATACGGGGCCGAGAGCAACGACGATGGTAGCAAAACCAGGACAGCGTGGCCTAGTTAACGAGAGAGAGACCCGACCCCGATCGCCGCAACGCATCGCGGTCGTCTTACTGAACCTATATTTGTATATATATATATATATATACATATATCCCTAGTAAATATATATAGTGTTGAAAAGTCCGGAACATACGTGACTTTACCCGGGCACTAGGCTCATCCTTCATAACACGCCCTCGGGGACGACGCACGCCGTTACCGCCGCCGCCGCTGCCGTTCCTTCATATGGATGGGGATTTCCGACTCTGATCTGACTTCACACGATCCGGCCTGTGGTTCCGGCGCTCGCTTGGCTATTTACGCGGTGTGCTGCTTTGCAAAGCAGCGCGAGAGAGAGGGAGAGAGAGGGGTGGCGAGAGAAAGACCTCGGGCAGCAGCTGCAGCAATAACAACAATAACAACAGCAACAACAACAACAAGCATCTGCAACGCCGGGACGACCACGACGCTGCGTCGTAATCGACTGCAGCAAACTTGTTCTGAGCATGCGTGCGTCGTCACGATGCGTCTGCGGAAAATCTGCCTTGCTTGCTTGCTAGTTAGAAGCCGAACAACTAACGTCGAATAACAAGTGGAGGCATGATACTCCCAGAACTTGTACGACGTGCGCGCCGTCGGGATGGCCCAATGATGGCCTACCGACAAATGAGAGACTTCTGCAGGCAGACTTGCAGAGGACAATTGTCGTCAGAGCGGTAGCGTCTGTATGAGTGCCGCCACGCCGGCCACGAGTGTATACCCCGGCTCAGAAACAGTGGGCAGTGCATATACGTCTCGAACCTAAAGTCTGGCGATCCGATAATAATCGATGCGGCGACATGGTGAATTAATTAGTGAACCGGCAAGCCATAGCAGTCTCGTCGGCGTATGTGTCTATTAAACTTTTCGGGCTGACCCTCAGCCAAGATTTAACGTCCACGGAACTGCTTTTTGCATTGCTTCATAGACGGACCCCCATAATGATACAAATGTGCAACGATGGGGCTCGAACCCGCGCACCTATGTGTCTCCTCCGGTCGCGAAGCGCATGCAAATGCACCACGCCACCGGGCTCGACCATCGTCAATGTCTGCGATATAACAACTAACTGGTTGTGAAAAACCAGTTAGTTGTTATATTGCAGGCTTGCTTATTGACAATACTTGATGGTCATGCACCGTGTGCTTAGTACAATTTGTTTCTTGTCAAATTAATTAATTGGTAATTCAGTAGCAAGGGTTCGTGCTACTTTCGACAAGCCGCCGTGGGTCGCCGTGTGTGTTGACCACAGCTCTACGAATTCGTGCTAGGAGAGCTTGTACCACTGATTACGCCTGTGATTTCGCCATCGTATACGCAATCTTTAATTTTTTATTGTGTTTATTTGATCTGTACCGTCGAGCCGACGCGACTTATAGAGCGCCTCAAACACTGATGGCAGTCTGCTCAATGCTATGGTTGTCTATATGTTTGCCATATTATGTATTATTCACTCATAGGGCAATAATCTACCAACATTAACACAAACTATTATATACCGGAATGTACACAACAGCAAAACGAACAATATTCGTTTTCAAATAATAGTTTACCAAGATAATCACATAAAAACAATCTGTCAAATAAATACCTTCTATGCATGAAACCTAGAGGTAGCTATGTGCGTTTTAGCCGCAAATTATAAGATGAGTTGTGAGGGTAGGATAATAAGAGCTTCAAATTTAGTTAAATTCAATGAATAACGGGGATTTGCAAAAACAAGGCAGGTTTCATATATATATATATATATATATATATATATATATATATATATATATATATATATATATATATAAAAATACATATATAAATATATATATATATATATTATTTTTAATATTGATTTCTTTAAATAATTGCTACAACCTCTAATACTACTGCTACTTTTTTGGCAACTACATTACTTAGTAGAGTTCTACGATGAAAAGAGATCAAGCATCATGGACAAGCGTTGCCACACTTTGAAAGATTCGTGAAAGAAAAGATGTCATGATTTATATATCGGTGCCGCATCCGTGAATTTATCGAGCTTAACAAGCACCCCGAGGGCAAAGGTGCTCTAGGTCTGCCAAACCATTTCTCATCCACAGTGTTCCAGAAGCTGCGGGACCAGATCTTTTCAGATAAGCCATTAAAGAAGACATACGGAGAACTTTTGGCTGCGCTGGACTTTATTTGCACCAGAGATACATCAAAGTGGGTAAAAAAAGTTGTATGCCAAGCTCTAAAATAAAAAGGGCGAGCAAATTCCAGACTTCACGCGCAGGTTACGAAGAAACGCAAATGGCCAATATAATTCCTAACGATAGTTTCATGCCAAATCCATATAATAAGCTGCATACAGAAGTACGTTTACAAATTGCTTACCCCCCCCACCCCTCTCCTCCCCCTTAATACTGTGTCGTCTGCATATATATATATATATATATATATATATATATACATGCATACATATGGAGAAAGAGTAATTCTAGGGATTCAGGAAATTCTAGAGATTTGACCAGCTTTTCGATCGCCCTCTTATTGGAGTGTTTACGAAACAACCGGCTTTCGTCAAACGTGCCACACGCTTCAAGGCCCCTTGCGAGCGTCGAAACATGATATGTGCTGAAGATATATAAAAAAATGCTTGTTGCTAAAAAACCAAGAGCTGCGAGGGAGATTTGTATTCCGGTCCCGTGGTTGCCAGTTCGACGTACACGTGAGCCTTACAGGTCGGCCACGTGATCCCGACAAGCACATTTAAGTGCGTTTGGGAAGTGCGGCAAGCGTCCCCCTTTTGGGGTTGACGGAAAACTCGTGCATAGCGACCGCCGGTGCCACCCCCTGGTGGCAAAACCAAGTTGTTGGTTACCTAAAGCTTCAGCAATTTAAGCACAGTTTACGTAACAGGCGGCTTTTATAGAGTTACGGCTTAAGGCAGAGAGGGTCATGCGATGGGGCTTATTGAACCGTCCCTCGTGCTATTAGAGCAAAGCAGAAATAAACGTTTCCAGCTGCTTCTAATACAACGTGACGCTATCACGCTTTGGACATAGCTGAGGTAAACCAAAAACATTCCAACTGATTTTAGAACTACGCAAAGCAGACATTTATTCACACAAATAAATTGTGTGGCTAATTGATATGCATCAATCGACTACAGCAGAGAAACTTTTCGGGCCGACCCTCAGCCAAGATTTAGCGGCTACGGGACTGCTTTTCGCATTGCTTCATAGACAGACCCCCATAAATATGAATGTTGGGCACGGTGGAGCTCGAACCCGCGCGCATCTATGTGTATCCTCCGGTCGCGTGGCGCTGAAAAAAAATCGACAATTGCGAGATCTAGCTAGATCTACTGGCATTGTAAGCGAATCAATTCGTGATTCCGCCTTGCATTTCTTACGCATGCGGCTCGACGAGACGACATTGCTTACACATAGACAAGTCGTCACGCACGTGTCTATGTAATGCTACAGATTGAACGCATATTGCATGTGCAATCAATATATGTGATAACGTTCCTATTTTTCTTTTTAGGATAAATGTATTTATGTTATGAAATAAGCATGAATAAATTATGTTTTACTCCTAACGGGGTGTAAACAATTGTCCCCCAGCGAACGTTCCTATTTATTGATAGCCGAATCGAACACTTCTAGTAGGATCTAACTCAATGGCCGTACCGCACTATTGTATCTACTTGCGTGCCGCTAACGTGCAAACTAGCTTAGAACTTGCGTCGAATGCCGGCAGTTTTTCATCGAAAAAAAAAAGACTGAACCAATAGGTAGGCTGTACAAAGCGAGACTGCAAAACTTGTTGCTACATCGACTACTTTGCATCGGAGGATGCACACTCTATGCGCATTCCATATGACAACGGTCTAAATAATGTTCTTGCTAAGTAGTCGCTGCGTTTCTTCACGCAGAGGTTTTGTGTACACAGATGTAGGCAAAGAGACACAAGAGCAAGAGAAACAAAACAAGGGACAGGCGCACAGTGGGAGCCAGAATGTATCAGGCGGTTTTGCTAAGTTTTGAGCATTCTGCTTTTGAGCTTTGGCTGATAGCGTTGGTGTAAATCAATGACAACAGCAATAACCTCAGCATCAATGGCGGTATTGAACACAGCCGCCGACGCCGCCAAGGCAGCTTCAAGATCAGTAGCAGCAACAGAAGCGTAGTCGATGCAGCATTAATGGAAGCCATGGGCGCCGATCAAGAAGGTACTCGGCACGCTCCACGCTCGCTAGAGGTAAACAGCATGATTGCATGATTACGATTCGACCCAATTGTACAGTTAATTAAAGTAGAAAGGGTGAGCCAATCAAAGTACAGAAGTACAAGCCTAGCAAGCAATCAGGGGGCCAGTCAGATGGTGGTGGTGACGGGGGATGTAATGATGCTTAGCTGTGGCAACAAGTGTCTTGGCTGGGAGAGGGACTGCTGCTGGGTTCTGGTGCAAACTGCCGATCTCCCTTTCAATCCACTAAGGCAACAATGCGACTAACTCGCCTGCTATGTGTACCGCCGGTCGACGGTGTAAATGTCAGCCAAACTTACAAGGAATCCAATCGTATTATGTTCGTTTCTCCCACGCAGAGCATCCGCCTTCCTTGAAAGATAGCCCGTTACAGCGAGCACACCCGCTTGCTACTCATACGTGCTTTCGATATGTGGTTTGTGTACGCGTGGAGTCTTTCATAAGAAGGCCGCACTGAAAGGTTGTGTTAGCTTAAGCCGGACAGGTCTTGCAGCCTTTATAATATGACCCTACAGTTAAGATGGCTATGCGACTCTAGATTATGTACGATACTAAGCGGGGTGGGGGGGGGGGGGGAGGTACGTGTAAGTTGATATGTGTATAATTATAGTCTATTTTGCTAAAGGTTGCATATACGCGATTTTAAGGAAGATGTGAGTGGATGGCGTTTTTGATGCAAAATGTTATCTTACAGAAATTTACGTGGTTTACAGTTTTGATATCACAACCTGGATTTGCCTATACTACGACGCTATTGATATGATGTAAACCCTCTGAATTCGCTTCAAGGACGTCGTGCGCTCCAACGGCATTGATGTTCAAGCTGGTGATGTTAAAGTATTATGACTACGAAATGTATTGGGTCTACAAAATTTAGTTTCGGGTTTTTTATTGATTCTTTACGGACAAAACCGAACAACTTTTTTGTAGCCCCTATATTATACTACAATTAAACCGTGTTCATAGTGCTCGTTAGCGGGAAGCTTAAACAAGTTCGTGCTTTGAGCGCCTAGTGAGAGCTATGTTGGACTTTACATCAAGACGCTTCAAGGTTTAGAGAAAAGACAGCTGTCGTTTTATAGGCTAAAGATACGCCGCATATGTTGAATAATGTATTTGGCTGTTGTATTTGACAGTCTAGCACACTCTAGATAGGGTCGGCAAAGCAATAGCCTTTGTAACTGGAACCCAGACACGTACTCACAACCGCACACGAGAACGCCGGCGTCGCGTAGCTCAAAATATTTGGATGACGGTTATTATTATTATTATTATTATTATTATTATTATTTATGATATTTCGGTTTTACAATTGTGAGGTGTGAATGTTTAAACCAGGTTCATGATGCTGTGCTCATTTTCTCAATTCATGGCCTCTATGATAAAAGCCACGTTTCCTCTACAGACGACCAAAGACATCATCTGCCTCAAAAGCATGGCCTTGCTTCGATTACTCGTAATATCTTCTATACGCTTTTCAATATCCGTCAGGACTTTTGCCGTACCTGTGTTAACTTTTGGCTTTGGCTCTGGCCCAAGTGTATCCAATGCAATGAGTACAAAGTGGTACTTCCTTGACAGTTCGAGATACTTCCCTCGTTTTTCAGTCGTCCGCGCGTTCTGCAACCCATCCAGATTTAACTGCGCTGTGACGTAGATACGACAAGGTCGCCGTGCATGACACGGTTACATCCCATGCAAGGCTTTTACCATGCGACCATAGCGGAACGGTGACTCCGGAAGGTCGTAGCTCACTACCTTCATAAAGACTTTTCGGCTCGGGTGTGAATAGTATGCGTGGCCGTCTAAGGGCTCTTCTTACTATTGCGTTGAGTTCCGCGTGTCTTGTAAGTCTGCCGGGGCTTTTTAGACAGCTTAGAGGATGTAGACCATCAGAGTCAACAGGTTGCCCGCATGACAGGCATGAGAAAGGCTGGCAGACGGGGCGCGCCTATCCTAAGGGCTAACACCATGCGGAAGGAGTTGAGGTCCAGCATGGTGCCAAGCTGGCGGGGGGGGGCAGTGCTTGGAGCCAGCCCCCGCTGAAAGGATGCTAAGCCGCTAAAAAAACGGCACGTTGTCTTGATGATATAAATCCAACCATGATATCCCTTTGATGATTTCTCACTCTTACAAGCGTCGAGAAAATGTTGATTCACGTACTTTTTTAGGGGGCCGGGGTCAAGTTGGCTCCTCATCGTCGCATCTGCCAACATGATAGTTTTCTTTAACACGATTGTTGCATCTTCATTAACAAGCGATTCCGCTAGAGAGCCAAATTGATTCAATGATGCAGCATAGCACACTGCGGCCAGGTCGGTGGACCTTCTAAGACCAATGCCTCCGAAGGCTATTAGAAGGCTAGCTCTTTTCCATAAGTTCTCCTCTAAACTATTTATATATATAGTTTAGAGGAGAACTTATGGAAACGGTATATGTGAAGATCGGGGATGTTCGCAACATCTAGTCTTCTCTCATCTTGGTGACCCAAGACTGTGCCTCCACAGACAAAGGGCCGCCTGTGGGTGCATATTTGTCAAGCACGGGCGGAAATTCACAAGAGCTTCTCGTTTTGCGCGAAGAAATTGTGGGACTCCTTCACACATAAGCACCCAGAACATCTAGGTCATCTTGTGTCGTGCAAATTATTCCGGGAAGTGCTTGCATGATCATTTGAATAGCCTTCTTGTGAATTGCCTGTGTTCTTGTGAATGCTACTCTTGTGAATTGCCTCCTTTCGCTGTAACCTCACACTTAGAGAGGTTGAGCATCAGCCCTCCCGTTTCCTCGAACTGTAGTACGGTCTGTAGATCCTTCGCCACGACGTCTGCGGGACCACCCAGGATTGAATCATCCAGATACCAGACGTTAAAGGGGCTCTGTAGACTTGACACCAGATCAGAAATGCCAAGACAAAACAGCGGGTCTCCCTGTACGATACCGGTCCTAGGCTCTATGGTTACATCTGTAGTCCAAGCAAGCATTGACGGACTTCTGTAGCCCTGCCACACCATCTATAGGAATCTTGGAGCCTTATTTTGTATTTCTTCAAACATGTTTTCTCTTCTTATTGTATTAAACGCATTTCGAAAGTCTAGTTTAATAAGCACCCTTGTCGTGCCCTCTGCCTGCAAAAAGACACGCGTAGCGTGCACGGTGGCTTCTGCTTCCCCCCTTATGGCAACCTCAGCTTGATGAGGAGAGACCACTGTTACAATGGTAATTTTATTCACAGCTATGGCAATCTTAGAAGTCAATCTTTGTAAGGCCAGTCCGCACGCAATGGGTCTAATTGAGTTATTTTTTTCATGAAGACTATACTACTCAGTGTTATTTTTTTTCTAAGCGCGGTAAAGCTTGCATTATAGAAAATCGGTAGACAGAATGACGGTAAGGTACCGTTAAGTACTGTAGTCACAAAGGTACTTGTAGTGTCCACCACCCCCATGGCTAGGCGGCGACCGTTACGAGTTCGCCATTCTCTCGCTTACGCAACACACGTCCTCTGCCTGGCTCGAACACACGACTACTGACTCATTTATTCTCATGCCTTTTTATATACTCACAGAATGCCGGCGCATTTAGTGACTCCCCGCGTCTTTGCAACTGGTGTGGCGGCATCCTCTATTTAGCGCCATGCATTTAGTTGCTTCAGCATTGCCCGCGTTGCTTAACGGACGCTGCTATTCTACAGTACTCAGTTCATTCAGTAGACGTTCTGAAGAGGGAATCGTCTGGACGAGCATTTCACGTAGATGTCGAGGACGCAGACGATCCAAACCGGCTTTGGCAGCCACATGTGAATGAAAAAGATCTAACGGCCTCATGGACCTGAAGTACCTCAATTTTGTCAAGGTTTAAGGCGACCGGTAGTTGGAGCAGCTTTAAGCGCTCTTGGCAACCAGGTGGGGGACGTGGATGTTTGGCCCGCAGTTCGGACTCTCTATGCGCATCGTATGGTGCGATTATGTATGAGGGCAGCAGGGCTCGAGCGGCAGATCGGATATCACTCTCTGCTAATTTCATCTCTGCTTGGCGATGATGGGGCCTATTTTTATCCCCATGTACGTGGCATATCTTGTCGATAGTGCTGAGTGCAGTCGCGTCGGCGACACCTTGAAGAGTCCTACGATCTATTTAGGCTACATTCTTCTTAATTATTTTGGTCAGCGTCACTTCTTGATCTTTCTGACGCGGACATTAGCGATGGAAGCAAGCTCTTGAGATCAAGCCTCGAGTCAAACTTGCTCAATGCTTTGGTGTACCCCGCGAAGCAAGAGAATGCGGCGGCGCAGCATTCTCTTGCTTCGCATTATTATTATTATTATTATTATTATTATAAACACCCAGGTTGTGTAAAATTAGTTCGATTTATTCTTTAATTGGGATGTATACCTCAATACAGCCTTCAAACCAGGGTCGCTTAGAGCGGCAGCATAACAGTGACAGAACGGAGCTTGAGTCCGCATGTCTAGCAGAGTACGTTTTCGCATTTGATATGTTCGCACTGCCTAAAGCGGTATCGGAAATATCCACAGAGCAATGGCTTCTATAAATGAACGTCAAATTCGAAAGGCCCAGCTGCAGTAAATTCGAACTAAGTTTTCCTCCTATTTTGAAAGATGTCTAAACATTGAAGAAAAGTCATTCGAACTTAAAATATAGAACCAACGGATAAGTGCTTCAAGTAGAAGCCGAATGTGCCTGGAGTAACAAGCAGACAATGTTAATACATTTAAAAAACGTTTTATGATACCCGGAGCCGACACTTCGCTTTAGCTGCGCCACTACGATTTCGATATCATTGGCTGATTAGGTTTTGGCGCTATAAGCAAGATATATTTTAGTGCTTTTTGGGTTATTTGGCTTCTACAAATTCTACTATTGCGGTGTGCATGCATAAAAACCTACAATGTTTCAAGTATGTCTTCGGAATTTAATTTGTCAGGCGGAAAGTATACCGTCGTATGCCTGCCTACCTGCGGCAAGCGTTCCTTGTTCACGTCAGCCTACCTGTGAAGATCAGTGACTTTGTAGAGAGTGCAAGTCCTGTCTTCGTTTGTCCATGGCAGTGTACCGTACGCAGTACGTCACGCTGTAACGTAGCTCTCATTGGCTGACCGTGCAAGTGGTGCAAGTAGAACGGGTGTTTGGGACCACCCGTGCTGATTGCAGGGCCATGACTGTGTGAATGCCTACCCGGCGAAGGCTCTTCGAAGACCTTTTCTCACTGTTAGTGCCATCGGCTGCAAAACAACGGTCTTAGTCCGCCTTGCTGCCGCGTGATCTATGCTCTTGGCTGTCATCCTGCCAAGTAATTGCGGCTTTCCGAAATTTATAGGGACGTCGTCCTTAAGTAGAAGTATAGCGCAGAGCGTCTTACTGACGACACATTCTTTACCTCAAGCTAGTCGAACTCGATCGACGCAGTGCCAACCGCCGACATGTCGAGCTCAGACTCCAAGACTCACTATGTGGTAAATTGCCGTATCATTATCTCTTGATGCAAACACCTTGTAGCACAGTTATGCTCTAATCTTAACCCACCATAGATGGCATTTTGCATGGAAAACAGCGTCGATAAGCAACTTTATGACAGTGTTTTTTTTCTTCATATAAACAGAAAAAAGACATACTAATTAATTAACCACTAAACAATGATTTTTACAAAATTATCATAGATTATGTGATAATTTGTGGACAGCGAAGGCTACCTGTTCTCAGACGTGATCAACTAACCTCGACAGCTCATAATTACGTAGATAGAATATATATTTATCCTAATCTATATGATAGTTTATATGCAATCGAGGTTGGGTACGGACTTGTCTAATGTTAAGCATGTAAGGTGCACATATAAGAAGAGACATTTATTTACATATACATATTCAAACTTTTCTAAAATCGTTAGCGGTACCTAAACTTTTTCGGGTTGACCCTCGGCCAACATTTAACGCCCACGAGACTGCCTTCGCATTGCTTCCCATTGTGAGACGAACCCCATAAATACAAATGTGCAACGGTGGGGCTCAACCGGTCAAGCTCGGCTGGTACCACTCCTCACAAACCCTTGTATAGCGAGTTATTCATATATTCCTGTAACCTTACAATTGAATAATAAATATTCTTTTGCTTCTAAAAAAGTTAAACGAGTATTATATTTTTCACAATGTGTACTCTCTCCCTATAAAAATAGCCTCTTCATTACTTTATCAAGATATGTCTTTCTGTAATGTGATCAACAGAATAATTAGTGTTGCCTCTGTAATCTGTGTAGAGCATATTCCAGCCACCAATTGCGCTGTATCCTGTTCTTCCGGAAGCCACCGGCATCGGATCGGCAGTATGATGCGCGCCATTGTTGTTTTCAGATCACTGCCCCGCTGCGGTTTTTTCTGTTGCAGAAGATCATGCTGTTTCGCAGCCTAGAGCAGGTAAAATTTCTACTTGTATCAAACGTCACAGCAAGGCCTGTGTGGATGGATTTTGTAACCAAATTAGTTTAAATAATTCGGCTGGTTGCTCCTCTGCAATGCTACGGACGTCAACTGAGGTTCTAAGACATTCAACGAGTCGTAAATACTGCAGAAACTATGTTTCAGCTGTAGTCGCAGATGCTGGTCGTGCCGCAAATACGCTTACGTTTTCTTTCGGCCATACACAATTTATACAAGCTGCCAACTAAATATGCCGTTAGAATTTACAGAGAAATACGTCTAGAACTAAATCATTCTATGTTAATAGACTAAAATAATTAAATAAACTGCAAGTCCTTAGCTTTTCGGCTATCGAAATTCAACAACCAGTAATTTTTAAAGTCCATTATAATTCAATTAGTTGATATACGTCTCTATCTAAAACATCCTAGTCTAAGTTAAAAGCGGTAATGATATTCTTGGCCCATATATGATTTTCATCGTATATGTTAGGTTGACCCATAAGACCCATTGCCCACTTTGTTTAACTACCTTAGGCTAACGTTCGGGTAAGCTCTTAATTTCATCACACCAGAAGATGGCATCCTGGCTTCCGAAGTAATGGTCTATATACGTTTCAACAGCTATCAGTGGATCAAATTATTTGCCATTGTGCTTTATTGCCCTTTTCAGATTCCAGTTATGAACAGTATTTTATCGTATTGATAGTGACGCTTGGTTGCAAAAGCTCATAGAAAATTACCCCCTTTGTATCTTGCCAAACACTTAACATCACTTTTCTTGTGTGGGGTCTGGGCTTGGCAGTTGCTTGGGACTCGCTCTCTTTTTAAGCCACGCCTTTCTGCGGACAACGCTTTTATAGAGGATCCACTTTTCATCTCCAGTTGCCATGGTGTGGAAAAAAGGGGTAGTCCTAGTTCTTTTTTAGGAGCTGGTTGCAAAGTAGCACACGCTTCTCCAATTGGCGATTGCAGAGCGCGTGCGGCACCCATACATCCAACTTGGGTTTCGTTTGACCACCGTTGTCAATGCGGCCGTGTCCACCGTCACAGGGCGTCCTGGCCGGTCTCAGTCGTTAACATTGAAGTCGCCGTTCCTAAATCGGACAAACCACTTTCGAACTGTCCTATCTGTTTCGGAAATAAAATAACGCAATTTTTGGAACGGACTTTTGGATCAACCTTATATATATATATATATATGTTCCAGTCCTTTTTGTAAACGTCTGTCGCGTTACCTTATTAAAAGTAATGCTTATGTAGCGGCTAGCTCTTTACATCATTAATTTGCAAATGTGTTTGTATATACATACATATGTATGTATGTATATATATATATATATATATACCAGTTTATTTCACCAGAAATTGGTAGATATTACCCAAAATTCATGTCGGCTGATAACGTCATTCACTACTGCATGCGTCGAACCAGCTTTAATTTCGTTGCATTGCAGTATGTGGTATCGGTCAATATTACATGTGCCATAATATTTACATACACAATCTTCAATTTCAAAGCAATACCCTTTTAGGCATATATATCGGTGGTAGCCATGCCAGGTAAGTCTGCAGAGTACCCGTCTGTTCACTTGCACTCCCTGCTTCCAACGGTCTGTCGTGAATGCAGTACCGTCAGTGAAATTCTCTATGGCAAAGCTCAAATTACGCTTTTCTCTGTATGCGCGATATTGCTCTACGACGAGTGGGCTAAAAACGTATTTGTCCAAGATAAGATCTTCCACAAAGCTTCGCTCTTGGCATAGTCCCAAAGCCAAGGTTGTCGATGCGTTACGCGGCAGTCCGAGCATATATTTCACAAAATTTGCTTTTATTTTGTCTATTTCTTTCATGTTATCTAAGGTTAAGTTTGGTGCAATGGCCCGAAGGCAGTAAGTTATAATCGGAGCTATTTTTATCTTAAAAAGGTTTATTCCAGTCTTAATGTCAATTTGTGTAAGATCTCCGAGTAGCGTCATGGCCGATACTGCTTTTGCACGCTTGTTCTCTATGTGTTTTGTAAAAGATAGGCCGGGTGTCAAGGTTACCCCGAGGTAGCTAAATTGACTTACTAATTCGATATTTTGGTTATTAACCTTGATGATATATTCAAGGCTGGCGTATCGGCCTCCTCGGGAAAATGGAAGGATTTTCGTTTTGGATGCATTAATTGTTAGCTTATATTGTGCGCACCATTGGCTCATTTCATTGAGGTAAAACTGTAAATGTGGTCTTGACTTGGCCATTATGATAAGATCGTCAGCGTAGAATACATGCGGAGCTTTAGCATTTCGTAGTGTTTGGCTTAACCTTGCGACATATAGGATGAATAAGAAAGGGCTTGCCGTGTCGCCTTGTGTCAGGCCAATGGTCTGTTTAACTTCTTGCGCAATACGGTGAGGCCCATTTCTAATTGTGACGTAGTTTGCAGTGAGAATGCTTCTGATTAAGTTGAACATTTGACCTTTGATGCCAAAGTGATGTCGCAAAGCTTCCAGGAGACGGTCTCTAGGTACACTATGATTGCACGTGACGAAGGACTTCTGTGAGAGCTCGTTCAGTTGACCGACCTTCCAAGAACCCATTCCGTTCCGTAGGTATTAGGTCTTTGCATTCGCTATGTAGCCGGGTCACAATTATTGAAGTTAATATTTTGTAGATTACGCTAGTCAATGCTATCCCGCGGTAGTTCGCTGGATCTGTGGCGTCGCCTTTGCTTTTGTAAATTGGTTGCAGGTAGCTTCGGCGCTATTGCCTTGGGATGTGCCCGTGTTCTAAGATGCATTGAACAGCGCTGTTAGCTTTGGGGCTACGTGTCCTATTCCCTGCTTAAGATGTTCGTAGTAAATATCACCAGGACCTGATGATTTTCCGTTCTTTTTCGCTAGTATAGCCCTTCGAACCTCCCCTTCCGTAAAGTCTTCCCAATTAGACTCTATGTAAGAAGCGTGTTCCTTCTCAGGCAGTTGTACATCGCGGTTCAGTAGGGCTGTGAAATGCGAGACCCACTCTTCGTCATTTATTAGTGGGTTTGCTATGACAGGTCTCTTCGGCAAGAGGATCCATGGCCTCTGGATGCTGTCTCGTACCTGATGTATGCGTTGCGCAGTGTCGTATTCATATATTTTTCTCATAATCATTCGTTTATACTTTTTCTTCAGCTCAGCTGGGTTTGCCAACCCCGATAAGCTCCAATCGTTGTGGCAACATATGCGTCCTTTGATGGTTTTGCGTTCGTGGTCAAACCATGGTTTGTGTCTCTGGTTTGTCGCAGTGTTGCTCTTATGTATTGCTGCAGCTTGAATGGCCCACCGAAGTGAGCGCTCGTAAAAGTCTGTGCCTACTTCGGCCGCATTTGGGAGTAGATGTAAGGCTTGTTCTAGCTTTCTGAGACTTATCTTGCGGCCGAGGGGATTTCGTTTGTCACCGCCAGTTCTACTCGTATGAGTAAGACTGAAGGTAACCTTACAGTGCTTCCGCTCCGCTGAAATTATCGTTTTATGGTCCTTTACATAGGCTCCCGAATATATGCATATATATAGATATATATATAGATAATATATATATATATTATATATATATATTATACTTCTCTCTATCTCTCTTATCTATCTCTCTCTATCTCTCTCTCTCTCTCTCTCCTCTCTCTCTCTCTCTCTCTCTCCCTCTCTCTCTCTCTCTCTATCTCTCTTCTCTTCTCTCTCTCTCTCTCTCCTTCTCTCTCCTCTCTCTCTCTCTCTTTCATATATTCTCTATATATATTTAGGAAGGGTTCGGGTTTTTTGTGTTATGCTCGTGCGTCATTAACGTGCCCGCCGTCCTGTCATGTTATGAGGCTCCTGAAGAGGAGGCAATTTTCGCACAGTGGCACGCGGCTAGACCTGTCGAATTGCTTTTTGCGCCGCTGAGCTCAACCTTTTTCAGCGGAGGCTCATTGAAGCTGTCCATTGAATTTTTGCCGAGGCCAGCGCAGCTGTTGCAGCATTAGTAAGAATCTGCAATGCCTGTTTCTGCAGTCCATGTCAGCGCCGTGTGGCCTCGAAGAACCTACCGAGGTGTGCCGTTGCTAAGGATGGCGCAGGAACGCGCTCGGATGTGTCGGTCAAGACACGCTGGCGAAAATTGCTTGCAAATATTTTCAAATCTAACATGCGCCAGAATAATTAGTAACTGCTTAGGGACATCAAACCGGGTGTTGCACACCGCGACGCAGAACCTGAACGCAGCTGCTAATCAGACTTTGTCTGCCCCTGTTTAAAAACAGGGACTGACTAATAGTAGCTCCCTTTCACGCCTGTAAATATATATATATATATATATATTCAATGCAAGTTCCCGCTTCTGTGACTGTGTTGTATATATATCAAAGTAGGTCAGATTTATTATCACACATGTTGTGTAGAAAAAGTACAGTTAAAATATATGCATATGTATACATACACACATTTGGACTTATAAAATAATAGATATATAAAAGCTATGAAGCTACGACGCGAGGTTGGTCGTCTAGACTAGCTAGAGACGGGACAAGGGTGCAGGAGGCAGCATGGTATCTACCGCAAGGTAGTTTACAGCGTTGACACACACACGAGTCCGAGGGATCATGGAACCCAGCTGTCGCGCACAGCACGTGGTGGAAACCATGCACGGCGAATCTAGTCACCACGTGGCGGTTAGATCGGCTCGGCCCTTTCCATGCCTGGTTTTGCATCGCTCCTGTGCTAAAGAAATCCGCATCAATTTCCGCAAACTTGCACTCCCACGTTTTGAGAACGTTGACGTAGTTGGAAGATGAGGGCAAGTCAAAACGTCGTCTTAGCTCCTCGACGAATAGGGGGGTGTCCGTGAGGAGATAGACAAGTCGATTCGGGCTGAACGATGGAGGCCCAGGACGCGCTTGAGGTAAGCTGCCTTCAGACTATTAAGATGCTCAAGGCTGGCTGTGGTGAGATCGTTCCATATTATTTCGATGCCGTAGGCGGCCATTGGAGCAATCTTAGTTCGAACAGTCTCAGTGCCGTTAGGATGGACAGCAGCTGCGGTTTTCTAATTGTAGTCATAGCTACTAGCGCCTTTCTGCATCTTTCCTTGATATGCTGCAGGAAACATCGGCCGTTCCACGTGAAAAGCAGTCCCAAGTAGGGAAACCTACTAACGTAGGGAAGGTCAAAACCGGCCAAACGAAGTCCATCGTTAGCAGCTAATCGCCCGCCTCTTCTAAACTTCATGGCCACTGTCTTTGTCAGATTTACAGTTAGTCTAAGCTCAGATGTGGCCGCGTGAAGTCTGGCTAGGCCCTGTTGAACCTGAAAGCGACTCTTCCCATAGATGACGAGATCATCTGCGTACAAGGTCACCTCTACCAGATTTCTTAGACCCCGAATGTTCGCGGGTAGGTCCTTTATAAGGACGGAGAAAAGTAACGGACTCCTACAGCTACACTGCTCGTCATCCCTAAAGGTAAAGGTGACCCAACCCAGCTGACCTCCTGGCGCGGTATAGCGAAAAAAAAAAGCACATGTTACAAGTTGCTCTCGTCGCTGCTCACCAGAAGACTAAATCGGTTTCTAGAGATGACTGATGCTATTCCTATTGAACAGCACGGTTTCCGACAGAATCGCTCTACGATTACGGCATGCGCCAATCTGCTGCGGACTATCAGGGAGACTCAAGCAAGATCCCAACCCCTGTACGCCGTATTCGTCGATTTTAAAGCCGCCTTCGACTCGGCGCCCAGAGACATTATTCTGCGAATTCTGGCCGAGGTTGGCGTCCCTCCTGCCCTTCTCAACCTTTTGATGGCCATCCTGCAAGGCAATAAAATCAGAATAGATGACGGTGTGTCCAAATTGCCCCCGCATTGCATTTCAAGATGGTACATGATTACAAAACAGTCGTCATCATACATAATTTGAACACTTCAGCGACCGTCCCACCGAGCGAAAAAGTGCAAAGATGAAAACTGTCGATGCGTCTGGCGGCTCGCTGCGTGAAATTTAACGCATATCACCGAGCAGAAACGGGAACAACATTGATCGCTAACTTGGTGAAATCATTTCACTCAAACATACCAAGTGATGATAGCCATGCACAATACCTTGTGTACACGTGCCGGCTAGTGCATGCCATTCTATTCCAAAGCTCCTTGGCGAGGTATACATCCAACTGCGCAACCCCTGCCGCGGCGTCGGTCGCTTTTCCATGCCACTCCAACAAAAATTGCTGAAGTGGTCTTGTAAGAGAGGACCTAAGCTTGACTCTGATTGTTTGTACTGCCAGCTCGCAACCCGCCAGTAGGTACACGAAACGTTTTTTTGCCGTCCGCGGTAAGCAAAAAACCCGCTTCATATACATTTTGAAGCATCTTTCTAGCTGCGCAAAATTTGCCGCTGAAAGATGGCCCCACACCCTGACAAGGCTGTAGCTCAACATTGGCACAATTTAAGCTTAAAAAGACGCACGGCCGCACTCAGACAGTCGTCGAGGGTCTCTCACCTCTGTGTGAATAGAGGCAATAGCCGCCCGATACCTGTCGCCGATGCGCTGGGTAAAGGTCGTTCCCGTATAGTGTAGTCTTAGACCCAAATACGGGAAGAGTTGACAAACTGCAGTGGTTGGCCACAAAAGGGTATTACGTCTGCTGTAGCCAATCGACCCCCACGGCAAAACTTTATGGCTTTCGTCTTCCGCGAATTTATTTGCAGGTACGGTATTTGCCCTTAAGGTAAAGGTTGCTTGCTACGTCGCCGACAAGTCGACGAATGGCACGGCGGTCCCGGTGGACCACTATTATGTAATCCGCATATACGACGACGACGGCGTTTCTAAACTCCTCCCGCACATGGCGGGCCAGGCAACTGAGAGGGTCCCCTTGAGGGGTCTCTACGTTTCGACTCAGCTGCAAGGTGTCCTCGCCCCCTTATGCTTACTTCAAGGCGGTCATCAGCAAAGACGCTAGAAAGCCCTCGTAGAAAAAACTGCGTACCCCAGCCTGTCGACTAGTAAGTTACGGGGAGCTTTGTCGAAGGCCTCGACACAATCGATAAAAACGGTGTACAAGTGACCCCCAGGCACTGCCAATACCCGTCCACTCTCCGACTGCAGTACATGGATTGCGTACCTCAACTCTTTCTGAATCCGAATTGTTCTGGAGGTAGGGCCTTCTTCACAGTTGAAAGCGCCCTTGAGATAATCAACTTAGGGAACATTTTTCGACAGTGCGTTCCGACGCGATACCCCGGAGGAGTTTTAGATCGTCCACGTTGTCACCGTTTTTGCCCTTCAATAGCAGAGAAATCCTGGCCTCGTGCCAAATCTGGGGTATGTGTCACTTGCTGAGTATCTGATTAAACAGATTACACAGCTCCCCTGCTAAAACAGCGAATGACTCAACCCAATGTTCGTAATAGATCCTATCAGGACCACTACTCTTCTCCTTGGTTAATCCGCGCTAAATCTGCACCATTCCTTCCACCGTAAACGGTGAACTGATGTTGTGCTGCTCCAGAGTGAGCGGTTGCTCAATAACTGGGTTAGGCGCGGGGGCGTTTGCATCGAACAGAAGGGCAAAAAGTATAGGAAGATAATTAATATTAGCAAACATATTTGTCCAATCAAATATGCTCATAGACCTAATCGGCTTAGAACTTAGTGCGTGTTAAGAGTACCTAAATATTAAGCCAGTTACCTAAACTTGTGCTTAAATAATGTGGACACGACGATATTTTTGAAGAATTATATCATGATGTTAGACGACAGACTTGTGCATTGATATTAAGAAACATTTGTGTAATATACACCCTTAATGTAAACAAAACGCAAATATTAATAGTGAAAGCCTGCGTAGTCTTGCTTTGATTGAAGCAGGGCGCATGCTCAGATGCGCTTAGTCTACCTCTCAGAGTCATCGTGGCCCCACCCACCAGACGCTCGTCTGGCGGGCGCGCGAGGACACCCACGTCGTCTTTCAGTACGTTCCTTAATACGCGACTGATGAACAGAGCCACGAGATGGCGGAACACGCAGGCACCCTAGCTGTTTGCACAATTAATTGTAAAGGAAAAGAGGTACAAGTCCTGCCAAGTGGAGGTGGAACAAAGCAAAAGAATTGCCGTCCGGGTCAAGGTGGAGAAGAGAAACTTCTTTGCGGAGACGCCCAGCGTTGTAAATACCCAGATGAACAAGGCAAGCATCAGGGTATCATTATCAAGCGTCATCAAGAGCAGATACGTCACACTACGCCTGAATGAGAACTTTAACAATGCTGGAAATAAAGTAGTGGGTGCTGTCAGGGAATCCTCTGAATGCAGGAAGACTGCGCTGCGGGATGGACACCTGCCGATCAAGTCGCTGTGTTGCGTAGACCCCATGATGGACGAAACAGAGGTTGGCAGTGCACTGAAATCGGCCAGCAGCTAACCGAGGGAAGGTGCGACAGCACCGTAGAATGCGAAGAAAAAGAGACGGCGGTCAGGGCCCGCCACTTGTTTGTGAAGACTCTGTCCATTTAGAAGCTGCTACTTTTCACCAAAAAGCAGTCTCGGGAAATTGAAATACGTGTTGGTCGGGCTGGAACAAAATGTCAGGGAACACGTAATCCATAAAGTACTAGTGGAACTTGCACTAAGATGGCCCGAAAAACATGTGTGCAAGCCAACATAAGAGCGGGCGTGGGCTGCACACCCCCACTTCCTCTTGGATAGTCAAAAGGGATCATCGCGGCGAGGATGACAGACTATTGGTAGAGGCTTTAATATACATATTGTTTCTTTCGCAATAACTTTGCATTTCAAGATGGTACATTATTTCAATACAATCATCATTATATACAATTTTAACACTTTAGCGACCGTTCCACCGTGCAAGAAAGTGCAAAGACCGCCGATGCGACTGGCAGCTCGCTGCGTGGTGTTTAGCGCATACCTGCGAGCAGAACCGGCAACGACATTGATCGCCGCTTGGTGAAATCCTTGAGTCGAACACACCAAGTGATGATAGCCATGTACAATGTACCTTGTGTACACGTGCCGGCTAGTGCATGCCATTCCCTCCCAAAGCTCCCTGGTGAGGTACACATCTAACTGCGCTACCTCAGCCGAGGCCTCGGTCACTTTTCCCTGCCACTCCAACAAAAATTGTTGAAGTGGCATTGTAATAGGTGACTTAAGCCTGACTCTGATTGTTTCCACTGCCGGTCCGCAACCCGCTAGCAGATACACAAAGCGATTCCTTGCCGTCCGCGGCAAGCAAAGAACGCGCTTCATATATATTGTGAAGCATCTTTCTAGCTGCGCAAAATTTGCCGCGGAAAGATGGCCCCACACACTGCCAAGGCTGTAGCTCAACATTGGCACAATCTTAAGCTCAAAAAGACGCAATGCAGCACTCAGAGACAGTCGTCGAATATCTTTCACCTCTGTGTGAGTAGAGGCAATAGCCGCCCGACACCTGTCGCCGATGTGCTTGGTAAAGGTCGTTCCCGTATAGTGCAGTCTCAGACCCAAATACGGGAAGGAGTTGACAAACTCCAGCGGTTGGCCACAGCAGGGTATTACGTCTGCTGCAGCCAATCGGCCCCCACGGCGAAACTTAATGGCTTTCGTCTTCCGCGAATTTATTTGTAGGCTCTTACGGTGAAGGTAACTTTCTACGTCGCCGACAATACGACGAATGGCACCGCGGTCTCGGTGGGCCACTACTATGTCATCCGCGTACATAACGACGACGGCGTTTCTAAACTCCTTCCGCACGTGGCGGGCTAGGTCTGCAATGAGCAAAGAGAAGGCTAGGCAACTGAGAGGGTCCCCTTGAGGGGTCCTTACGTTTTGCCTCAGCTGCAAGGTGTCTTCGCCCCTTATGTTTACTTCAAGGCGGTCTTCAGCAAAGAAGCTGGAGAGCACTCGTAGAAAAGAACCACCCACCCCAGCATGTCGAAATGAATCGACTAGTAAGTGACGGGGAGCTTTGTCGAAGGCCTTGACACAATCAATAAAGACGGCGTACAAGTGGCCCCCGGGCACAGCCAACACCCGCTCAACTTCCGACTGGAGTACGTGGATCGCGTCCTGTGTACCTCGACCCTTCCTGAATCCGAATTGCTCCGGAGGTAGGGTCTTCTCCACAGTTGGAAACACCCTCGAGATAATCAACTTGGCGAAGATTTTCTTAAGAGTGCGTTCCGACGCGATACCCCGGTAGAGATTTGGATCGTCCACGTTGTCACCGTATTTGCCCTTGAATAGCAGAGTAAGCCTGGCCTCGTGCCAAACCTGGGGTATGTGTCCCCCGCTGAGTATCTGATTAAACAGATTACACAGCTCCCTTGCTAAAACATCGGGCGACTCAGTTCAGTGTTCGTATTAGATCCCATCAGGACCACTACTCTTCCTCTTGGGCAACCCGCGCAAGATCTGCACCACTTCTTCCACCGTAGGAGGAACTAGCCGCAGAGGCTTTAATCAGAAGGTAAAGAGCTGGAGGTTTTGCCAGGAGATAAAGAGCGACCAAGGCCCGGCTCAGACTGTTTATGATCAGAAGCAAGGAGAACTTGTGAACCGAACTCATAGATCCGCGAGAGGGGCACTTATGAGGCCTGCCTTTCCGGGTTGGTATTATCAAGATTCTTCGACACTCCTTGAAACGCCGGCCGCCGTATTAAGTCCCCGGGCCTGATAAAATTTCTCCCGAAGTGACCAACTCGGGAGAAATTTTATCAGGCTGATTAATGGGGGGATATTCCCTGCAGTGTGGAAGAGGGCGGTTTTAGTTCTAGTCTCTATTGTGGAAAAACAAGCTCACCAGCCAACCGCCCATTCTGTTTTCATGACACGATGGGGGAAGGTACTGAATGAAATAACCGTTTAGCGGCACAACCGAGAAGCTCGACAGGAGGAGCCCTGGGCGAAGCAACCAGCATAGCGCTTGAGAAGGTTATCAGCCGTCTCAGGGGTTACCGCACCACCTTGACGAATGCCGTCCTAGTCCTCGGCGGCATGTCCTTGGGAAGTTATATTGCTGCTGTCCTGAGATCTGCTGGCGAGCAATAAGTAATTATATGACCTGGAACTAGAGACTTCGACAACATTTGGAAAGCAGTCTCAGTGTAGGACTACTAGAACCCAATCCATTAACAGTAACTTCATGGACCTGGCATCCGCAAAAGCAAAGCCTGGGGAAAAATCAGACCCCTCTCGGGGCTCATAAATGCAACACATATGCTCACTTTGCAGAACAGACGCGAGAGAAATGTGCTTCTCAGCTTGGCAAACCAACTTGGATCCTTGTCAGAGTACTGTCTGTCTTCGAGGTTAAAAGCAAACTTCAGTTAAGCGCCACCACCTCAGACGCCTCCAACAGTGCAGCAGGCACAGGCCACACTGCATTGCATTGCTTCAGCCCTGGGCCGAAAGTAGGAGGATCATTACGCATAGCATCACAATTACCTGTTAAGTTTGCAACAGGTCTCTTGTAGGAAAAATTCGCAATCAACGCGTACGAACACGAATGTCTTCGGTTAACCCCAAATCCAAGCAGTGACCCCGGCGCCGGTATCGAAGCTTGTCTCCGAAATGCATTAGCGAACTGCGTACATCCTACTGCGTATTTAGAGCACTGCCCAACTAACAACGGTAACCTCGCGGATGCGGCAGGTACTATTCTGATGCATTACCGTTTCCTCTGGGAAGCTTGGTAACTGCACTATTGTCGATGTAAGAACAAATATATACATTCTATGATGCAGAACAACATTTTTGGCAAAAAGCCCCGGTTGTGTCGTCAAATATGTAAGAACCCGACATGTGTGCCGTACACAGCGCAGCCTTTCACTAAGACGTAATTTTTCGTCGACTCTTACAAAATATGACGTCCTCGGCATATTAGTAAATTAGTGCTATTTTACTAGTTCATCTATGCACCTCAAGCACGTATGTATTGCACACGTTCAGTATCGATTAGGAAGTTTAGAATAAAACAATACTTTTTTTTGACAGCGCTTATTTTCATTGTCCGTCAAAATGGGTTGCACGTCAAACACATATAGATGAATATTCATTGTAGCCCCGTTTATACTCTCAGAGAGTACAAACAACGGGTTCTGCTATCCTAAAGTTTAACCCTTCAATCGCAAAGCGAAGTGAATAAATAGATCGCTGCCCACCGCGCTGTCTTCAGCGCAGCTCATCGAGAAACCGACAAATACACCGGACGCAGTGTTCAAGCAGCTCGGCAATTTACGTACAAAGGGACGGTAACGGCGCACTATGTCAGGGCTGCTATCGCGTCAATAATCGGCCAACCGCTAAGCAGTACGAAATGAGTGAGCATTTTCTAGTATTTAGCCAATAGACTCTGAACAAGGTACACACATTAATTGTAGGCCAAACATTTGAGCACTTACTTCCAGGACGAAAGATCAATCGAATACAAGTGACTCGATCTATGAATCTATACGTATGGTTGAATGTATACACTTGAGTGCACCTTTGTGTATCTATCTATATCTGCATGCGTGTATCTGCCCTGTCTGTTTGTGCGCCCGCGTCAATGTACGTACGTCCAGTTCCATATACGAGTGGTCACGTAGCATCTGAATGGCCCGAGGCAACTCGAACTCAGAGCCGTTCGCCGGACTTTCTGACCTGGTCACTCGCCTGGTGCTGACTTCTGTGTCGTCGCAGAGTCGACGTGTTTCGCGAGGAATTGGCCGGTTAAGTGCGGGGGCGCTTGTGTGGAGTGTTTGCATCTTGTATGTAAAGCTTCTTTCATTCCCGTCCCGTACCTTAAGCTTCATTGGTCTTGCATGTGCTTGTTTAGTTTCTGCTGTTTTCTTTTTGTTCTTGTTTTCATGCTACGAAGGCGATGGTTAAATAACGTGACCACGTGGCGCCATGTTAGCCAAAGCTTCTTGTTTTCATTTTCTACTTGGATATGTACAACAAAGCGCAAACACAGTCGACAATTGTTGCTAGTGTTACCCTTGTCGCTGGTGCTGTTCATGTTACTACAGTAATCATTGATGATGACGATGATGATGATAATAGTGATTACTGCGTGCGATACTTTGCTTGCAAACTTCTCCAGTTAGCAGGTATTTATTTATTTATGCAAACGACTGTGGAATGAGAACACGGTCGATGCCGCCTATTGCAGTCGTTGTAGCAACAGCAACACATACATTAACCTAATGGCGTTTCCATGAGCTGCACTGGGCACAATCGCCTTCACAAATCGAATTCGGGTACCGTCACAGAGGTCGCTTGGCATACGCACCTGGGCTCAACCTGTATATATGCCCCAGGCGTAAAAGTTCAGTCTGTGTGTATGTAGAAGTGAATGGATATCTACCCTCACGACTAAGTCCTAGCTATTTCCGCGAGGTGTTTGCGAATTTTTAGGCATGTTTCAAACGTCGGCAGTCACACTGCAGTCTTTCAAATGAACGCCGGTATCCAGAATTTGCTTTGAATTTTCTATGTTATACAACCGTAATAAAATATCGGTCAATATCAACTTAGTTAAAATTCAGCACAAAATACGCAAAGCTGATCGTGCTATTTACAATAGTCAATTTAATGACATTTTAAAATGTACTGTTGACGCTAATTTTTCGTAAAACGCGTCTACGTAATAGTTTATGATAATTGTACTAGCTATCCATCTGCTCCATCTAGTGTCAGCGCATTAATCTTAAAATAAAAACATGCGTACGGATAAACTATATATATATATATATATATATATAGTGTGGTGCAGTCGACTTTCATCGAGCTTTGTGAAAATCTGTGATTTAGTGATTTTTCTGAACTTGCCCAGTGCCGTTTTCCGTCGTGCAATAACGGCGACGTCCACAAACGCTTGTATGGAGTCAACCTGCCTCAACAACAACAACGTCGCTGCCACCAGACGTCGCGATCGGCAACTATGATCCGCCTTGAATCGCAGCCACGCAACCATCGAGAAACGTTCGAAATGCTGCAATCGGTCAAGGTTGCAGCAGAAGTAAAAACAACAAGTGGAAAAGATGTTAGCAGATGTTAGCAGTCACCACAACGGACGGCTAAGCCAGCCACGTATAATATGCTGGAAACAAATTTTACGTCACTAGACATCTTAATGGAAAATATAAGGAACCTCGCTTTGCACGAGCCGATGAACTTGTTATCTTCGCTAAGAAAGCCGACGACATTGCAAAGACCAGCAAGCTAAAAAAGTATTCATCTATTGGGTATCCCCCCGAATACTGGTCTCTCGCGTTTGAAATCTTGGGTGCTTCTGGCGTTTGGACCAGGCATGTCATCGGCAAAATCGGCACTTTGCCAGACTTGTCATTCGGGGATAGCAAATTGTCGTCCGTCTTTAAAGAACGTCTGGATCATGACATACAGCGTGAAAACGCTGCTTCCGTTCGGGGCACACTTCTGAAAAAATGTCGGCGTGGCCTTAACGAAACGGATACGTAATACTCACAATACACGCCCGCTAGGCACATTGGCTTGACTAATCCTTCGTGATATGTGTACAAAATGTATTATATATATAAGGTAAGTTACAGCTTTATTTGCTTATATGTAAGAGGTAACAATTGTCTCCTTATGCACGTGTACACCATGTAAAATAAGTGAAAATATATATATATATATATATATATATATATATATATATATATATATATATATATATATATATATATATATATATATATATATATATATATATATATATATATATATATGGTCACGAAAAGGCTTTAGAGAGGCGGCTTGTTTCCAACATCCTCCTCTGCTGGCCAACTAAACATCCTCGATATTAGACTTTTAAAAGTGGCAGTCTCGACGAAACATCAACCTAAAGCAGGAGGAATATGCGTTTCAAATAAAGCGCGTGAGTTAGTCGGCCGCGCACTGAGAAAATTACACTGTTTTAAAGCTGGCTATCAGGAATCTGGATAGCCGTCCAGATTCTGCCTTGTCTCGACGATGCTACGTTAAGCGTTTAACAGTTTAAGGTGAGAAATACTGTAATGACACTAGCCGACGTCATTCTCCGTAATGAGAGCCGCTGTACTCATGACAGAAACAGAGGAATGTAGTTTGTGTAATGTAGAGTTCATATGTCGAATGAATCCTAATAAACCTTACTGACCAAAATGGCTTAGTGGCAAAGCCTTTGCCTTGCATTCGAGAGCACTGGGTTCGAGACCCAGGCAAGCCACTCTTAAATTGGTTTGCATGGTTTTCCAATTTAGACAAGGTAAATGCCGGAGTGGATTAAAATTAGCCATGACATGAATAAACCGTACACGGGCAATTGCCTTACGGAAAATCTTCAAAAAAAAAACAAAAACACGACATTATAGATAGTTGTAACAGACGTTTTCTGCATGTTAATGCAGCCAGACGAGCTGGACATTAATCTAGGAAGTGTGTCGTTTGTAATTCCCAGGTAGGTATCACAAAAGAACCTCGCCGACTATTTTAACTAACTGCATATGGGTTAGCGCAGAGTATATTGTGATGGAGCGTTTAATATCGATAAGGCACGTACACGCGTACCTGTGTACGTTAGCCTTAATAAAGCGTTATTGGGGTGCAGTTCTTAAACATAGTAGTGCTATATAATAAATTGTCACCAAATGCCGGCGGTGACATTTTTAAGACCATTTACGCTACGAACATGTACCAAAGCCTCGAAACAGATTGACACCTTCGCGCCAGATGCTACACCGGTAGTGAACACTAAATCTGAAAAAGGAGCTTTACCTTTTATTCTCATTTCTACGAGATACTACGTAGTGTAAAAGGCACATACGTAATAAAATCAATATTTGTAATGTTGTTTCATTATTCATTAATATCAACCGCTATACACGCGGTTTGCCCCCATAAGTACATAGATACCTTGCAATGTTCGGCTCTTGCAGAGTATGTCGACACTTTGTGATCTTTATTGGAAATGTGAATGATTGTTAGAACTCACTTTTTGTCACTCAAGTTTGGCTGCAGACGATCGGCGGTATATTCATGCCACACGGTGTTAGAAGGGACGCCGCCTCAAAACCTGGCCTACAATATGGCCTCTTTGTTATACTTTCCACATATGTTTTACCTAATCAAAAGGTATTGGTCATCGTCCAACGGTTCATCGTTTGCTACCGGTGCAGGGTCTGGTGCAAAAGTTTCATTCTGCTTTCGAGCATTGCCACATGTTTATAGGAAATAATAGGTAAATAAAATCGATCTCGTCTCGACAATGCACTAGACGTGTGAACGCGAGTGGGGCCGCTAAGAAAAATATCGGAAAGATAGGAAAATACAAAGAGAGAGAGAGAGAGAGAGAGAGAGGAAAATAGCGGAAGGGCCTGGCGTCAATGACCAACCGGGCAGTGGAACGAAGATAATTAATGATTTGTCACTTGGCGCCACTCACAGCGGGTTGGCGTGGCGTCGACCACCGCAAATTGCATAATCAGCCTCTCTTGTGGTACCGCCAAACGCCAAATCGACGGGTGCTATTTAGTTAGCGGTTAGTTAGTGGCGATAGTAGTCTGTAGTGGGGGAAATGAAGGAACGCCTGCGCACACACATACAGCGTGCCAGTGATACTGGCGACGACGACGACGACGACAACAACAACAACGAAGAGAACATCTACGGACTCGAACACTAAATGCTTCACTTAATGGTTGAGAGCGAACACCCGACCGTGCCTATCTGGGCAGGGCAGGCAGACAGGCGAACAAGCAAGAAGCAAGCAGACTTGCACCCGCCGTCTGCCAATGGGGCAGTCTGACAGTGGGGTTCTCTCCCTAAAACTCCCATCTATCGCTCTACGGTCATACACGAGGCCAGAGGCTGCAACCTTCGGCTGCCGTCGTGTGAAGCAAGACCCCTGTACTTCGTATGTTATATATGTGCGTATATATACACATATGTGTATGTATATATATATATATATATATACATACGCACGTTTGCACGTATATATATATATATATATATATATATACATGCATGCGCACGTATGCATGCATGCAGTTAGCACATAGCCGTCTAATTAACTCAAGCGAACAGCGGCGAGGCCGTGCAGCCCGTCGGCTGTTAGATGACCTCGTCGTTACGCTATATGGTGAGCTATTCGCAGAGCAACGGCAGAGCAACAAGAAAAAGTAGACAATGGACGTAACAATGAGGAATAAACAGCGGACAACGGCAGCAGCTTCAACAACAACCCGCTACGTATAAGGAAAAGCGACGGCAAAAAGGCAATGTCGAGCGTCAGCGTTGCCAGGATCGTAACCCACATCAGTTAAGAGAGCTAGGGTCTGCCTTTCCTCGCTTCCTCGTATTTGACTCTATCTATCTCTCGGCCCCCCGCGTCAGTCATCGCCAATGAATCGTTGCAAGCGAAACTCGAGGTCCACTGACCGTAATAGTAACTTAGTGCATGCGACTGGTGGCGAAATGTCACGAAAGAAGACTGCAAGTAACAACCAGCCGTACTCAGGGTGTATTTTGTTTATCTACTTGCTTCGTCATACACCTGGCAGACGTAAAACAAAATTCGAGCATGAAATGGTCGACTAGTACGATACGCCGTGTCGCCATCCGTAATCTGATTGTTTTCACCAATGAGCCACCACTGTTGGACAAGCGGAATGGCTCGTATATGGGCAAATACAGGACACGCTTCACGTGTTCACCGGAGACATGCCCCCAGGCCTTTTAAATGTTGTCTGAGTAAGAGCGTTCCACAATCAATTCGTACAGCAGGTGACCTTAGGAACAAGATAAAGAATGCAAATACTTAGCAGCTAGTCTAACGTTTAGCCTAGGAACATTGCTGATTCCACTCTGAATTTAGGGGTAAAAAGTGAATCTTATGCCTAGGGTAAAGTACTCCACGAAACTCTGCACGCTAGCCACAGCTATATATTTGATATATATTATGGTCTTTATCCCTCGTGAGTTATTAGAGTCCTACACCATTTCAGTGATACGCCAGACATCATTCTACGGAAATCATGTTTGCATTATAGTTTTGCGTCCGCAATATACATTTGTGTTTATTCTGTTTTTGCCGAAAGAAACAGCTAGATCTGCAAAAATTGCCATAATAAAATTAGTTGAACGGTAGCGTCAATAAATATCCACAATCTTGTAAAATATAAATTTGCGATACTCACACTTAGACACCCTACTGAAGAAACGCTTTTATGCAGTAAATCGACAAGTGGTCCACAAGTCTACCTAGACCATTCTCATGCAATTTTGTTAGCCGTTGTAATTTCAAGGTATCGTCGGTATGTAGGCACCAGTAAACTCTCTCTATTTAAGTTCCGTGCAGCTCAGGAGCAGCAAACGATGTCCAGTAGTAACCGTCAGACCTGATAAGCTTTGCCCGCAAACATTTAACTCAGAATTAGTTAAGCACCACCTCATTAAAAAAAAGAGCGTGGCTTGTTTTGCCCCACTGCACTCGTCACTGCCAGATCCTACTCCTTTTTTTCTTGTATACGACTGCGGGGCTGTTTACGAGGGTACTCCTTCTTTAATCTGTGCAGCGCTGTGTTTTATACTGGACGTCCGCCTCCGTTCTTCCTTTTCTGAACACTTTGCTGACTGAGTTTAAATTGTCTTGTTTTTAAAGCAGTGATGCATGTAGGCGCCAGCTTGGGTTTTATTTATGTTAGCTAAGTAAATCTCGAGGAAACATGTTCTCCAAGAATTTGGGCAAAGTGGTGAAAAACACCCCGTGACTGCTCTTAAGCAATGGTCTTAAGTTCAAGGTGGCTAATGCACTGGATAAGTTTGTGTACATCAAAAGCGATACAATTCACAGCGGCCATTTTCTCGTAGAAGCCGCAATCTACCTAGTGAAAAAATAAAAATTATTGTAGGCTAGAATTCATTTCTGCGTCCCTCAAAATAAACTAGATTACTCCGTCACTTGTTTTAGCTGTTTGTAGCGCCCTACCGACAGGATCAACCAAAAAATCAACTAGCTTCGCCGACGTGATTTTGGAGAGATTCTTTTCGCAAACTCTCTGAGCACTTTTTGGGACGGCTGTATTTCTTCCACTTTCTCATTTCATCGGTTGAAACATAGTCGAAGAATAACAGGTCATTTGCGTCACCGTATCTGACATTTAATGACGCCTTATGCCGTTGGTGCGCATGTATGTGCATTATTACGCTTTTTACTGTCGACTTTTACTTCTGCCCCTGACCAGCTTCTGTTTCTGGTACGTTTGCGTATCTGCCATCTCCAACAGTGATGGAATGATTAGTCGCGGTTCAAGCCGTTTCCCGTCGGTATTGGGTCGCCTGGTTTTCGTCTTCGATGTCAGCTGCCTTGTTTGCTACGTGCAATTTTTCTGTTTCACGTCATCTGTTTTCCTTTTCACGCTACCCGTTCGGCTCTCTGGAATGTAGTAGTGTTTGGTGGTGGCATGCTTTACATTGACAGCAAACGTAGTTAATAGCATACAAAGTTTTACAATCTGCCATTGTAGCACGTATAGGTGACTCTTGATACCCTCAAACTTAAACCCCTGTGGCTTGCAAGTGTCGCGTGAAACACAGCTCGCAATATATATATATATATATATATATATATATATATATATATGTAAATATATATATATATATATATATATATATATATATATATATATATATATAAGTTTACATTGACAGCGCTGCGCCTTGGTGCTTTTCATTCAGTGTTATCACATCAATATATATTAAAAGGGTTGAGGGGGGGGGGGTGAAAGGAAACTAGGCTCTGTTTGGCAATACTCTAGATCTAGCGCAATTTTATTATAAAACATTGTGAGTCACTTGAGAAAAATATTTGCCTTAAACATTGGCTCTGGCTTACATCCCCGGATACACTATCATGGAGCCGACAGAACTCGACATTAACAGGTACCTGCTTCTGACCGTTTCAAAAATATTAAGCACACAGATGGCTATCTTCAGTTTTTTAGGAGAGCCATGTAGCGCACCGTAATCAGCTTTCTATAGAGCAGCTCAACAGTGCACCGAGAATGGAAAGCAATTTTTGCTGCCAATTGTGTTGTGCTCAAATATGTGTGGCGTGTTTGATTTTGAATATATAATTGATTAAGTATTTTACGATCCTCAACGTTTTGCATATGACTTTGGCGTTTACGTAGTTTTGTATCGTGTCGTACCTCATCTTATTTGATCAAGCCGACTATTTATCATTCTAGTTATCTATTTAATACACAAAATAAATACAATTCTATTGGGAGTGAATGTGAAACGCTATCAAGAACCCAAATGCCTCTGTCCCATTAGTTGTGCCTCCTGCTAGCCTGGGCATAGCGAACATTTGTACAGTTGCACCTACAGCCGTCAAGGGTAGTATATCGAGGTCAGACAGCGCTATGAGTAATAAATCCGCAAATGTTAAGCGGAGAAGGCAGGGTGTCGATGCTGACTCGACTGTTGATGAGCCCTCATATTACGATGGTTTCACAGTTGTTGCAAGCGCAAGGGTAGAGAAGACCGTGATACAGAAGCAAAAAAAGCTAGACCGGCTGAAAAGCAAAGCCAGCTCAGGAGCATTCGGAGCATTCAGGACTCAGACACAAGGAGAATCCCGACGTATGTCCGGCCGGTTAAATGCTACGTTCATTTATGGCAATTTACAGTCTGGTGCCGAAGGGTTGAATCTCAGGCGACACGAGCAGCACCTTTATCAACATCTCCTCCGCCGATGCGGCTTAGAAGCTCTCACGTCTAACGCAAAAGGTGACATCGCGGTGATTGCCTCTTGCCCTTACAAAAAATGGCTGAATCGGCCCGGGGGAGACCTAACCTTCCACACCGCCCAGGCCCTGACGGGTCTCGGGGCTTTCAGTCTTACCTGTTCAGGGTCGGAAGGGTTTGCAGCTCCGCGTGCGTGTACTGCGACAATGGACTTAAGGACACCCCAGAACAGATGATTTTACGGTGTCCAACATCTGCAAAGCAGTGTTCCTCTGCAATGTTTTTGACAGGACCAACACCGAATACTCTGGGGGCAAACCTGTCCAGCACACGCAAGCCTATGCAAGCGATTGCAGGAGTTTTTCCCCAGTGGCTTAAAGTGACGAAGATTTTTACAAATATACTTACGTCAAAATCTATGGCAAATAACCGCTCACTACGCGGAAGAAGCTAGCCACTTGTAGACTCGGAACGGCCCCCGATTGTTTGAAGTATTTGCACATGCAATTCCTGGTCGGTTAGGACGATGGGGGACGACTGGCAGTCGAGGCTCCTGCAGTGGTGTCTATATGTGCAAAACGCATTTTCCAGTTACTCTTCTATACACAAAAAGACCAGCAATGGGAAGCAGTACAGCTGGGCCAGTCTGGACACTGGGTGCTTGGAACAATGCCTACACAGCATTGGCAAAACTGACTCCCCGTTGTGCCGTATGTGCAACTTAGAGAAGACTGACAATGCAAGGCACAGCTATGAACGCTGCGTTTTTTTATTACTCGAAAGCAACTATCTCGAAACCTAAGCCTAGGAAAATCCCTGACATAGCAGACCCTTGTAGAGGCGCTCCTCAAGGATCATATATCCTAGAATATGGTAAAAAAATTGGTGGAATTTGTCTTCTCGAAGCAGAAATAACCGCCAACAAATTAGAGCGGCCCTAATGGCAAAATAAAGTGGCCAGGTAAGGATCTCCAGAGAAGACAGAACTGCGGCCAGTTTGTGAGTTGCACGCTACTACTTCCACGGCTTCGATGTTATGCCAAAGTAATACCGACCCCTGGGGGGGGGAGGAATCCGGGTTTAGTGGGTTTGCGAGTCTCACACTAGTCACGCAGGCTGCTAGTGGCGCATGTGCAACCATGGTTTGCGCAACCATGCTCTATGGAGCGCGTCTGTAGTGGCTGGGGGTGCAATATGCTTCGACAGAGCAACTGAACTCCACAGTTCACCAAGAAGGTCCCTCGGGGAAAAAAAGGTTTAACTACCTAACGCTTCGTTATTGATATTTTGATATCCTACAATGGGCCCTGTGCAAGGGCTGCTGGTGATGACTTCATCTTCATGCACGTTAATGCTAGGCCGCACATGCTGCACTTTTCCGGGGGCACCTCGCAGAGGCTTAAATTAGCTTAATGGAGTGACCAGCGTGTTCTCTCGGCCTATATTCCTTCGATCATGGAGGGCTGAAATACGCACTATTAAATTACATTAACTTTGCATTTAATGGATAAACCATAGAATTGCCGTATGAACAAATTTTTTTTTCAATGGGATAAGCTATTATTCAACATATTTTGATTTTTTTTTAAATGAAACAATGCTAAAAAACGGAATCTAACATTCTACTTATGTTTTTACTCTGACCTAATTATCTTTTGAATGGTTTGGTCATTTTAAATACGACGCCACTATTATGACTCTGTGGGTGCAGGCGCTCTACTCTACCAGGTGGTGACAAGGGCATCCTCCTTGACCGCATCTGCACATGAATTTGTGCTGGCCTGCGTCTGAGGCCCTATATAGTAAAGGCACACGCCTGTACCCTCATTCCGATCGCCTTTGAGATAATGGGTGGCTCTGATCCTTTAACGACAAGCCTCTTAGCAAAATTAGCTGACCTCTCGAATTATGTTACTGAAGTTCGTGGGTGGACCTCTCTCTGCCAAAGGCTTTGCCCTGACATACAGACGGGAGGCTGCATCTATCCTTAGGACAGTCACCGAAGTCGCTGTGGGACCAAGGTTGCCCTGTTTGTCACCACGCGCGTATAGACTAGAGGAGTGCATACGATCATGTCGAGAACAATTGTCTTCCTCTTGACCTTATTAAATAAAGATAATGCGTAATACGTGTGCACGTTCTTTTTATATATACGAGTACATACATGTGCGTGTGTACACATGCATGAGGACAAAAGCCCGTGCACGCGGCACTGGAACATCCAATACATATGATCCTTTCAGTATTCAATTAATAATAATAATAATAATAATAATAATAATAATAATAATAATAATAATAATTGGCTACAAAATTAATGGCATAACCTTACGGAATAACGAAATCATGTTTATCGTACAAAAACATCATTTATGATATCAATAAAGTGCACTTATTACAAAAATATATAGTCAGGGGTGTATGTTATTATTTGTTGTTTGATAGAGCTATCGTCATAATTGCATTTGGTTGTCGTAGTGAAGGAGCAGATATGGCCACCCGCCTCGGCAGAGCTCGGCAGTCCGCTTAAAGGGCGCCACCAATTGATTCAGTGAGTAGGTCTGCACCGTTGTCCACCACGGCGGCCCAGGTTTATTTCGAAATGATAAGGTGAATGTAATACTCTTTTGCTGTGGAGGGTACTCAATGAATTATTGAATATATTTTGTATGTGTTTGTATTCTGAGTGACGACATATTTGTCTACATTAAGTTATTGTTGATTATCATCATTTGTGTTTGTACGAAATAGTGCTCTATTCAATTAACCTGGACAGATGATCCTGGCTGAGTGAAGTAATGTATTCTCGTAGCTCCCTCTTAACTTGTCGAGTATTCTAATTTGGTTGTTGTCGTACGACATCTGGACAACGGTTTAATAGTTTAATAAAATGACTTGCAGCCCATCATTTCAGTGAAATCTTAAATTCCTTAGCTAAGTAACTCCTAGGCATTTAATCATATTGGTTCGTTTGAGTCGAGAAGCAATGACAGTTAAAATATGTGTGTAGTGCTATAAAGTTTATGGACATTATAGCCGGACGACTTCGCAGTTTTAAATGTATGAATTTTGGTTTGCTGTGAACTATTACAAGACCGTTGTATTTCGTCGATACTTCTTGAACTTTGTGTGCATGTGTTGCGTATTCTGAAGAGAGCTTGTGTATAGGTAAGCGCTATGTCATATGCATACAAGTAGTTAATACAACACCCTTGTATCGGAAATATAAGATGTATATATGTAAGAGGACCTATCACATTTCGTTGCATGACGGCAAAAGGCTGCAAGGTAGCTTCGAAGATGTAGTTGTTGAACAAGTGCGTCTGTTTTCTGTTATTTAGGTATGCTTTTATTAAGGTTAGCGCCGTTGCAGTTATACCCATGCGTTGTATTTTATGTAGTAAACGGCAGTGTGGAATGCTGTCGAAAGCCTTAGACAAGTCTGAAAACGCACCTGCTTGTATGTCACCCTTATCTATCTCTTGAATGAAACAATCGTCGATGCCGACTGTGAGCTTTTGGCTTTTTGAAATCCAAATTTATAATTAACTTCTCGGCTAGTTTGCCTAAGTTTCTGACGAGTGAGATTGGTCGAGTGGTAGGATCCGAATTTTACCAACTGTGGCGAAGTGCATATTAACAAAGTTCAGTTTTCTTCAGTCTTGGTTGATTTGCACAAGTTTCAAGCTTTGCAAGATGTACTTTTCAGTACGCCGAGCACTTCATATGTATTTATCGAGTGTCAATCAATTTTGTTGTTGCCCACGAATTGCGACGTACTAATATCAAACCGCCTACATAACTGTAATCTTTGCAAACTGTTACATATATACGAGTATATGAATATACATATATGATTCCCAAATTGGTGTTTCAAAACATTTTTGGAGTGTTTTTTATGATATACCGCGTATCGTTTCCGGATCATCTAGGTGGAAATCCAACTGTCAATACTCGAGAACTCGCGAAAGAGGTTGAAGTTGACCAAGCAACCGTTATCACGACGCTAAGAAACTTAACGTGTTTGATAAAAATGACGCGCTGCGGCTGTCGCGCGACACGTCGGCGGTAGTGAACGTCGCCACACAGTCATTTTACATGCACTTAATCTGGACATCCCGCCGAAAAATCTTAATTGCTCCGCAACCACAGCTCGCATTGCCATAGGTTTGGTACCAAAATGATCGTCATGAAATGCGCATTTGCTGAATATGTTAGCTTTGAACACGTGGGTGGTCGTAGGGTTATGATTCTGAAGTATTTGGCGTGAAAGCTAATAAAAAACTTCATTTTTGACGAATTCTCTTCTAAACGACCGTGTCGCATCTTCTGACCGGTCTTGTATATTCTTCGGAAGAAGCAGAATTTTCTCACGAACCCGACAGTGTGTTTAGTTTCTGTATAGGAGGACTGGTTGTCTCGCAACAGCACATTTTATGCTCCTATGTCGGGCAAAAACACTAGTGTCACAAATTGTAGTAATTTCGCTCTCACTCCGAAACAAGACTTCTAAGAGACCATGTTCCATTGGAAAAAATATTTGCTTTAACGAGCTCTACAATTTGTATATTCTATTATGTAAAATTTCTGCAACACCCTGTATATAGAAGGCGAGCACTACCGAGTGTGCAAACGTATTGTAAATGATTAACAAATCATCACAATATTTTCTATATATATATATATATATATATATATATGGGATGTTTAAACAAACACGTACGAAACGTAACAATCAAGCCAGTTGAACTTTGAGTATGCCACGTTGGGATGACGTAGTAAGATATCTAAGCACGCGAATGGATTGTCCGGTCTAGTTGTGCGAAGGTAGATGAGGGAAGCAGGTAATTGTGAGTCCCGTCTGATTGACGCGGCAGTGCGTATGAGGACATTCCCATTGCACGCTCGACGATTGAGGAGCAGCAAGGTATTATTAGATATTTGACTGCGGAAGATGTTTAACTGGCAGATATTCACCGTCAGATGGTAACCATATACGGTGGAGACTGTGTGTCCAATAGGTGAGCGATGACCTAAGGCCAGGTCAGGCAAACACGGTAATCATAGCCGACGACATAGTGAGAAGTATTCGGCATGTCACAATGCGAACGTTGGCAGTGATAGTAGAGACCAGCGTTGGCTCTTGTCATAGCTGCAGGAATTCTGAAAACAGAGAATGTTTTGGCTCCTGAAGCAGTAGAATCGTTGAGCTCAGGCCTTCGGCGATTTCCTTCGATTAACATCTTAATTTATACCCACATTGTCGTGTCACACCTTTTTGCATGGATATATCTAAAGTCTTATATATTTATAGAAAATCGAAACAAATCCCCCTCGAGTCACGAAGGGTTTGTTTTGAATTTTGCCACCATATCGAAATGGCGGAGCTGGCGGCGATGTGTTTGTAAACAATTTCATTTGTTCACACTGTTTCACCATGGACATATTTTAAAGAATGGAGTTTTTGAGCTGTACTATGAAAATGCGTTTGGTTTGAAGGACAATGGTGGGCGCGTGATGTCCTAGAAAGCAGACGTTCGTGCGACCTTATGGCTCGGGACATTTTTGCGTAGTTTTTCTATGTAAATCAAGTACCCGGGTCGCGGAAGAGTAAGACTTTAGTATGAAAATTCCGTGATTGAATCCTAGAAAACACAGACAACTCGTGGCTAACCCGAACTTCTCTTCATAAAAGGGAAACCCCCCGAGCAGTTCCAACAGACTTATAAACCTCCAGACATACCGCCGTCCATGTACCACATGTTTAGAGAACCTAGTAGGAAATCTATCAAATCATTGACACACAAGCATAATACTACTGACTAAAGGGGTTTCGATGTTGAAGGCCGGACTGTAAGGAGACGATGACAAAACCAAGCGTGAGAGGAGATGGCCAGCGGAGGTCCGAGGAAGCCCGATAATGCTTGGCCCAAAGGGATTAATGTTGTTGGACGATAAGGAAAACGTATTGGAAGAGCACGAAAAGCTAACTTCTGTTGTGGAGCTGTGGAGATATCCTCCTCGGACAGCTTGGCTATGGCGCGTCTATACAAATCGCCCGCTTTCATGGCTATTATTGACATTTATTCTGGTACCTTGGTGCATGTTATCATCAATTATCAACCACTGCGAGGTTATGTGAAGAACTTTCTTAATAATATTAACAAATAGATCCAGATTGATGGTTTCACCTGAGCTATATATATATATATATATATATATATGTGGATTTCAGTTAGCATAAGTAAACGTTAAATTTAACTCAGTACTTATTTCACCACAGAATTGGTAGACAATTTATTCATGTTTCATCACAATGTGACACTTCGGTCTCATAGAATGTATTTAACTTTAGATGGTAAGGACGTTCCGCAAATGTCTGCACACACAAGTAAATAATAGCGTCTAATATCACACTCGACCGACTCCACCAAATCCATTAAGTAATGATAATGAGTGGATACTTCATTTTTCGCGCCTCTACGGTGATGACCTTCTACTACCTCCGAGGGAGAATACCTGTGATTATCGAGCATTTACAGAAGAAGAGGTCGCCAATGTAATCAAATCCAAACAAAATGGTAAATCTGCGGGTCCCGACCAAATTGTGTATGAACATATTAAAGCAAATATACGTTTTCTGTGCCCGCCATTAACCAGATTGTACAATGGATGTCTACGCAGCGGCAAAATACCGGAAGAATGGAGAAAAAGTTTCCTGCAGCCAATTTACAAAAATAAGGGTGAAGCAACCGACCCATCCAACTACCGCGGAATCGCACTTATTAGCGTCGTTTATCAAATTTTAACTTTACTTGTTGTAGAACGCTTATATGACGCCATAGGTCCAGATTTACCATGTGAACAGCATGGATTCCTAAGAGGGCGATCTACGTCGGATGCCATTGCCTTTATTTAAGAACACGTAAATACCCGCCAAAATCAAAAAGAGATGACATATGCCGCTTTTATCGATTTTAAAACTGCATTTGACTGCGTTAGAAGAGACAAACTTTTTAAAGTACTTTACACCCGATATTCTATAGAGGGAACTATGTATAATCTAATACGTGACATGCTGCAAGCAAACTTAATTTTTATTAAAAACGGGGCTCATTATGTCAGCAGGTCAGTAGCACAGAAAACTGGAGTTGTCCAGGTTGACCCCGCAAGCCCATTCCTCTTTATATTGTATATAGCTGGCTTAGCGGACGCCCTCAGAAATGTAAAAGCAATACATGCATTTTATGCTGACGACTTAGTGGTGCTTGCAAAAACACGAAATCACTTGCAGTTTTATCTCCAGGAAGCCTCAGATTGGTGTCAAGAACACCAATTGACAATCAACATAGCCAAAACAAAAATACTACGATTTAGTAAAGGCGGATCGTACGCTGCAGATGACCGGTGCATCAAGATAGGGGGAGTAAATGTTGAACTCGTTAATTAGGGATAACAGGGGGATAATTAGGGATAAACCCCGGCTGTCATTCAGCAGACATATAGAGGAAATGCTTAGCAATGCTACGGCGGCCATGATTTTAGTGGGAAACGTTACTGACATAGACCAAAAATCGCGCTAAATTTATTTAGAATAAAAATTGTTCCTATAGTAAGATACTGCCTTCCCGCAATTGCCCCTTATTTCACAGTATTGGACCCTAAAAACATAGATAAAATAAAATCTTACTTCATAAAGCGCACTTTAGGCCTGCCAAAGAACGCGTCGGCTACGCTCGCACTAGAACTATGCCACGAACGCACACCACTAGAGGACTGGACAAGATACCGTTCAGTACACAAATCTTAGGAGCCTACAGAGAATTTAGAGAAGCCTGCAACATGGCAACCCGCAACATGTTAACGATATTCTTAGCCTACAAAATGATATGTGAACTTTTATAATACACTACCAATTTATGGTGAATAAACTTGAAACTGTATTACACTCTCCATAAAAGCTATAAATACATACTTCAATATGAAAACAGCTGGGCTTCATGCATATGTGATGGAAAGATAATATAACCCGTGCCCAGTCGATATAGGTCTAGAATATGCGCTGTGAATGGTGTGTTTAGAAGTGCTAGGTCTTCAATAAATGTTCTTTTTCCGCACATCTCTGAGGCAAGTGTTGCCGACGCGCTAGGAAACGCTAAATTAACGAGATCACGAGCTATCGGCTCAAATTGATGAAGAACTCCATTCCAATAGTGTTATATTCTCTCTATTTTCTTAAATCCAGTTGCGAGCAAAAGACAGTCCGTCACTAGTACATTAACTAAGAACAAAATTCTTTCCGCTGACCTACGAAGAAGTTTAGCTGAATACACTAACTCGAAGCGATCCATCGCACGCCTTTAAAGAGGCGATTGTGTTCGATCTAGTCAGTTATACAGAGATAGGCTTTAGACCCTGTTTGGCGTGGGGTTGCGGGACAGCTGTACACATTGTCAGTTCATTTAGAGTCTTAGCATCGGCCAACTTCTGTAGCGGTTCCCACTCGCATAAGTAGCTATGCGTCTTTGTCCATCGAACGGCAGACCGCTGTTGAGACCATGCGGAAGTTGGAGCACCCGTTGCCCTCTCTAGTGCTGCGGCCTGATCGGTGGCGGCCATAATCAATGGTGAAGTTCACCACGCCCTAGCGTAGGTAGGCAGGCAGACATAGCATTAAGTTTTAGACGTTCTTATCGGTCGCTCGCTCGCTCGCTCGATTTCTTTTCCTTCATGATTTATGACTATTAATGAGACGCACTTGAGCCGCCATTAGCTGCCTTAGTTTCAACTGGCTGCGAGAGAATCTCTCCTACGACTAAAAACACCACTATTAACTTTATTGTTGCTGCGGCCTTCGTCTTCGTCGTCGTCGTCGTCGTCGCCTTCGTCCTCTACGTCGCTCTCTCCTACTTTCTGCTTCATCTTTCCCACGGTTTTTCCTTCCGATCTCTTTTCCTCTGTGTCTATACTCCTTCTCCCACCGACTATGTCTATATCGACCGAACACTCTCGCTGGTATTTGCACTTGCACGTGCCGCACTGCTCTTTCGGCCGCAGTGCCCCCACCACCACCACCTCGTGTCCTTGCTCGTTTGCTGCCGCTGTGAACACACTCTCATGGCGTGGCATCTCTGTCGTCGTTCGTCGCCAGTATTCCTCTGCAACTCCGGTGCTGGCGGCCGGCCTAGCAAATACCCGCAAATGAATGAATCACAGTTATGAGATCAACACACACACAATAACAACAAGAACCACAACAACAGCAGTAACAGCAACAACAGCAACAGCAACAACAACAACAACAACTACAAGAGCAACAACAGCAACAACGACAGCGACACTAGCAGCTGTGATTTTGCTGTTGGACTGTTCTGCACGCCGACTGTGCTGGATTAAACGCAATCGAACCAGCTGCTGCATTGACGGCGTCTGCAGCGACAGACAGTTGTAGCAATAGCAAACGCAAAACAGCGCGGCTTTCAAACCGCGTTTGTTCGACTAACGCGGTGTCTCTCTGCTTTTCTCTACCTACCCAGTTTAGCATCCCGTAATAGTAGCCGCGACAACAACAACAGTAACAAGATCAACAACCACAACAACAACAACAACAGCAACAAGATCAATAAGATCAACAATAACAACAACAACAACAACAACATCATCATCGTTGTTGTTGTAGTGGTTCGTGTTGATTTCACTGTCGTCGTGCTGCTGGGCTCTGTGGTAACCGTACAACGTCCCTGATGGCTCCTCTCGTCGGATAAAGTGGTGTTTCCTTTCGTACGTGTGCAAATCCTTGAAGGATACCTTATATATATATGCATACATAGATGTACTGCAATAGACTTACACGTACCATGTTTGTATTTGTTTTTTTTTATAGTTGTCTATTACTTGACAACCTTTGACGCTCAGCCGGCAGTGTTTAGCCGGGTCCGCAAAAGCGCCCAGGCATCGTTCCTTATCCATCGGAAAGTATTGCTGCACGCACTACGCGCGCACATTTAAGTGCGTTGCCAAATCGAAAGAAACATGTATGGCGCAACGCGGTGCTGCAGGATTCACGAAACGTGAACTTTTCGTGAATGTAACTCTTTGCTGTTGTTGTTTCGCACTGTCTCGCTGCATGTTTTGGGGTTGCTGGTGTTTGAAATATAGCCAGCCGCCAGAACGTTTTGAAGCCTACGGTGCTATGCCTTGCCGTAAAACTGTCTCGATCTATACCAAGGTTAGAAAGCATCGGTACGACGAGGCGGCGTACTCATGTGTGAGCGTCTTTAGACGAGAAGGATACACAGGCGTTTTGACGTCAACAGAAGTTCCGCTTTTCCCTGGTGTCGCCTTTGAACAAGCTGTGCCTCTGTGCGCGAGCCAACAAGCAGTACTCGACGTTTGGTTTCCTGCACTGCCTGACACCCTGTCCCGTACACATTACATGCCATTTACTGCTTACTGTGAAGCAGTGAGCTTTTTCGTGCACGTCACGAGGTTGGACCGTGTAGCTGTGAAACAGGTGGCATGGACTGTCTAAGAACTCTTTTTCAATATTCCCGTGCACCATGACACACTGTGCATATCTGTTGCTACAGCCAGCTGACTAGCCAGGCACAAAAATAAATAGATAAATAGGACATTTTTGTTTGAGTACAAACATACACCTTCACACTATGCCTACACTGAGTACGCGTTCGAAAAGTCAATAGTGGAGATCTACGAGTAAACACGTACACGTTTTCTTGGCAGTACAACGCCCGCAACTTCCTAACTTGGGCTGGCGCCGCTAGGTGCTCATAGTTACATTATGTGCACCCATCCTTTATTGTCGAGCCCGGTGGAGCGTGGTGGCTTAAGTCTGCGCCTCGCAACCGGAGGACACATATAGGTGCGCAGGTTCGAGCCCCACCATTGCCAATTTGCATTTATGGGAATCCGTCTATGAAGCAATGTGAAAAACAGTTCCGTGGACGTTAAATCTTGACTGAGGGTCAGCCCAAAAACTTTAGTTTTTTTACCCATATTCTTTATTGATTTTGTTGTTGTTTTGCTGTTGCTGTTGTCATCTACGTTTACAATTACTACACTAAACCTCCAGCCACTCTAACAAGCCCGAATTCGGCTTCACAGCGACAACAGTGCGGGCGCGAGCAGTTGACTTGACTGCGGCCTGACTGTACCTCTGCGACGGCGGCATCAACGGCTCTATCTACAACAACGGCTGCTACATCTCTGCGGCGACCGTTCCTGCGTAAGCGTAACAGCGGCAGCAATTGCCGCTGCTGCTGCTGCTACTGTTACTACTGCTACAACTACAGCAGCAGCAGCTAATGTTGATGGGAACCGTTGTCCGGTTCGTATTGGTTGCTGTGTGCCTTCAGGCTGCGCCGCTATCCGCAGCGGCCAACAACCGTAACGGCCGGCGCAGAGCTGACGCCCAGCTCGTCGCCTTCGACGCGAGTCAGCCGTTCGACTTGTGCGACGGTCGGCGGCCGTTGAACGCCGTCGAGCAGAAGCGCGCCAACCAGGTCGCGGTCAGGGTGCTCTACCACTGTGGGACGGGCATCGCGCGCAAGGCCGTTCTGCGCTACTACCGGGGCCTGGACAGTGTGCACGCCACGCTTCAGCTCGCCCTCCGACTGTTCTGCTTGGCGGTGCACGTCGCGTACGGCGTGCACGGCAGCAACGGCGTCCTCTACCGGAACACGACGAAGGCCGATGTATGTGACGTGTTCGGCCTGCTCACGTCGAGCCTGCTCCGGATGGAAAGCGTGTCGAGCAATACGACAACGGCACTGTACTCCTACTTCAACTCGGTGATCCGGTGCTATGTGCGCGTACCGGAGCTGACCCCGATCAGTGATGAGCGGTACCTGCTGACCGCGGGCCAGATCTTGCGAAAACGGTTCTAGCCACATCACGACGATGGGTTTCAACAACAGTGATCCCCGTCATCGCCGGTGTTGGGGCCGCAAATGTTGCTGCTGCTGCAGCTGCTGTTGAAACTGTTGTGGATGTCGCTCTGGCATCTCGTAGGCTTGCTACTGAATTGTGCTCCGGCGTTAATGTGTAAGTTTTAGTGTGTGTGTGTGTGTATGTGTATGGGTTTGTGTATCTGCCTGTGTATACTTGATGTCTAAACGCTAATTTAAGAAGCACTACTTTTAGGGAGACGACTTTCCGTTGTCCCTAACAAAGACGTTCAATACTACATCCCTATGACACTGTGCATCGTTTAGAGTGATCACATTGAGAATGCATTTATGTTTGTTGGTGCAAAATAGCCCTCGCATACGGGTTACGGTTTAAGAGCTGAGAAGTTAGTTGTTCGGCAACCTCGTTGAGTAGTCGTGCAGTGGTAAAGGCCCGGGATTACCGATTTATTGTTTCAAATGCCAAACGGTAGATGGCAACCGACTCTGAAATTTGTAAAAAACAATCTGTGATCATGCCGTCCCAGGCTAGGGCTGCTTTAAGAAGAGGAAAATACTTTTGTGCACATCCGTCGATGTTGTTAACAGTTCGGGGCTGTGGAACTCGACCCGGACGAGCCCCAATCTGTTCAAGAGAGGCTACTCGAGAAACTAGGAGTTAGCCTCTCTTGAACGATAGGATCGCCCTCATCTCGTCGGTCCATTTTCTGAAGAGAGTCATACTGATTTTCGAATGCAGAGCAATTTAGCGGATTGAAGTGCTGCAGCAAAGGTGCCATTAATTGCTGAGTGCCGAAGTTCGCTACCGCCATTTTGCGTGCGCGAGCGGCTGCGATGGGCCATGGCGCCCACCAGTCCCCCATAGGTGCAGTATAAAGTTCCTTAGTACTGGCGTATTTCCGTTAACAGGACCTCTATTTAACCGCGCCTGGTGCTTCGCTTTTGGGCTCCAGAATGACGCATCTATAACAGCTGACCTGATGGTCGTAATGGTAGTGTTTGTCGCGACTATGCGCAGAACGGCAAAGTGGTTCTATGCCATATCGTGGAGCAACTCATTCTACGTCCGACGTCCTAAATTGCTACGAGAATTATGCTACTACGGTAAACAATGAGGTCTTGTCACATACCGCAATCTGTGCGTCATTTCGGCCTCATCCTATTCATGTTTCTAGATTTTGCTGTCATAATCATAGACTTTCGTGGTGTCAGTGATAACGGAAGTAAACTTTTTTCTAAAGACTAAACACTTCTTAGACAGAACTAATAAACCGTGACTTTGCCAAAGTCGAAATTACAAAGAAGAAATGCGACGGCAACAGTAGACGCAGAAAAGCGCGCCTCTCAGACGTTTATTTGTCTAAGACCGGCGTGATCCTCTGTTTTTCCCACCTGCCCTTCCGTGTCGTTTGCGGGTTATTATTTCCGTTTCTGCTGTTGTTGTGTTGCTAGTCGCGACGGTAATTGCCCACAGCCCGATGACTCCTTTCCGTGCATAAAGTTGCTCTCTGTCCGTACTACGTTGCTTTATGGTATAGCTCAATATATATGTGTATGTACAGAGATATACTACAATAGACGCATGCGTAAAATTTATTTTAAATTTCTTTTTGCTTTTTGTTGCTTGAAAATCATCAGCGTTTAGCCAACAGTGCTTAGCCGGAACTCCAGTTGCAACTAGGTACCGTTCCCCGTCCTCTATGTATTACTGCACGCATACCGTTTGTTTAATAAATAAAAACCTCATGTAACCAGTGCATGTAACAAGCGGATAATGCCAATCATAAGTAGCACTGTATCAAGGGGAAGCACGTGACAACTAAACGTTTCCGAGCGAAAGCACACGTGTTTAATGCAGTAACGTGCCACATATTCCCGAATCGTTATTTCCGTGTGATGCTTTACTGTGTGGCTGCCTGCTTGGGGTTGCTTGTGTTAGTGACAGGTACTATGACCTCTTTTTTAAAGTCTTCACTTGTAGTCAACTGAGGCGCTGCTGTCAACAAACTGTCTGAGCGCGGGCAGCCTACAAACAGTACTCGACATTTAACTACCTGTCCATATGAGCTCTCATCTCCATCTACATCGCGTGCTACTACTTACTCTCAAGCAGTGAGTATTCTTTCAGATGACGACGAATGTCGACCGTCGAGACCGTGAGTTACGTCAATTGCAGAGCCAGTTAGTCGTGCTAGCGTTTGTTCTTTGGTTCGTAGAACGTCCTCATCATATCATCGACACCGACTACCACTACTACTACCACTACCACTACTACGACTAATACCACAACTACGACTACGACTACTCAAAATACAACGCCCGATACCCCAACAACCCCTCTACTTTACAGCGCCCCTGCACAGCGACTCGAGAGCGACTACGGCTCTGACGGACGACCGTTCCTGCGTGAGCAGCGTGCGTGCAGGGCAGCAACAGCGACAGCGGTCGTTGCTGCTGCTGCTGTTGCTGCTACGAGAGAGCTTCTGTTGATGGACGCCGTTCTTCACTTTGTTCTGGTCGCTGCGTGCCTTCAGACTACGCCATCAGTGGTCGAAGCGTCCAATGGTCGAAGCGGAGGTGGTGGCAGCGGCAGTGGAAGGTCCGGCACCAAGCCCGTCCTCAGCACAAGTCAACCGTTCGACATGTGCGAGGGCGTTCGACCGCTGAACGCCGTCGAGCAGAAGCGCGCCAACCAGGTCGCGATCAGGGTGCTCTACCACTGCGGGACGGGCATTGCGCGCAAGACCGTCATGCGGTTCAGCCGGGGCACGGAAAGTGTCTACGAGACGCTTCAGCGCGCCCTCCGACTGTTCTGCTGGGCGGTGCACGTTGCGTACGGCGTGCACGGCAGCAACGGCGTCCTCTACCGGAACACGACGAAGGCGGTCATATGCGACGTGTTCAACGCGCTCGCCACGGCCATGCTTGGGCCGAAGCAGACGACAGCCTTCTCGGATGCGGTGCTGTACCACTTCTTCCAGTCGGTGATCCAGTGCTATGGCAACGTAAAGGTGCTGACCAAGATCAACGACGAACGCTACTTACTGGTCGCCGGGCAGATCTTGCGTAAAAGATTCTAGTTTCCTGCACAATGACAGTGCCAACATGTCTCGCGCCGCCGTCGTCGTCGCCGTTGTTGCTGTCGCAGGTGTTGTTGCTGCTGCTGTTGGAATGGTTGTTGTTGTCGTTTCTGTTGTTGCTGCTGCTGCTGTTGCTGTTGTTGTTGTCAATGCTATTTTCGCCATGATGATAATGCTGATGGTGATGATGATCATTGTCGCTGTTACATTGCTGTTGTTGATACGACGATAATTCTAGTAAAATAAATGCCTTGTGTTTAGCACTATACTCGCTAATATTTTGGTGCCACTTTCTTTTTGGGTTCGTGAACCTCCCCCTAGTGGGCTCTATGACATGTTGTATATGACACGGATGTTTAAATGTCGGGGTGTGTGTGTATGCCTATCCGCTTGTGTATTCTTTTTGTCTATTACTTAATTTAGGGATTTTCAGAGAGGAGAGTTTTAATTGTCCTCAGCGAACGCATGCAGTAAACACCTATTACACTGTGCCCTCTTAGAAGTTATGACATTTAAGATCTATTTGTGTTCGCCGTTGCAAAGTAGCGCCTACTAACAGGGTACCTGTAGAGCTGACTAGCCATCAATATCAGCCGCTCTGCAACATCTTCGAAGGGTCGTACAGTGGACAGGGGCCCGGGATCACATTTCGTTTCAAAGACCAAGCGGGTAAAAGCGATAGACGTCCTTGATGACAACGTTTTTGCGCATCCCGCTTTTCCCGCGTGGCCAGAATAAGTGGCATTTTGCTTTTTCCGCGTGGCCAGAAAAGTTGGAACCGCGGCCGACCATAGATAATGTAAGTGTCTGTGGTTGTGCCGTCTCACTGGAGCCTGGACTTTTTGGAATAGTGGCGGCGTCATGTGGTCAGGTTAGCGTCCATCCTCTTAAGAGAGTACTGCTGGATCTCAAATGCAGAGCAATCCGGCGGACCGAACTGCTGCCGCAAAGGTGTCGGTAATTGACGAATTCCGGGATTCACACCCGGGATTTACGTGCGTAAGCGGCCATGACGGCCCAGGGCGCCTACTGGTTCCACATAGGTGAAGTTCTAGGGCGTCTTTTTGTCAATGCCTTCGTCGAACTGCGCCTTGATGACTAGCGTCATATTTTGATTTTTAGTTTATGCGTCTATAGAGCAAGAAGAGTCAGATCTACTAATGTTGGATAGAGTTAAATTTTTTTTCACGAAGCGGGTTTAAGGGGTTAGCTAATTCTCGTAGGAATAAAATAGTTCATATCCTAGAAGGAGGCATTCTAATGACACCTTTTGTTTACCTAGTTTGTGGCCTATACTATAAAGTGGGCAAAAAAATGACATCGACATAGAAATATACACGACGTTAGCGTTGAAAAGTACAACCTGGCGAGCAGCCGGACATAAGAGTAGGTATCTAACTACGGCTTTCATACTGTGGTATGCAGCACATAAGAGTTTCACGATCCTTAGGAGTGTTGTAGGTGCGCGAGATGCTTAGGTTATTGCGATAGATACCACGCCGCAGCATGCCCAGCAGTTCAGTCAATAGATGAACTCGCAAGATAAGAGCAGATCCGGTGAACGAAGCACCTGTTGTAACTGATGTACATGTTTATAATTTACCCAACCTGGCTGTCAATAAACCATAATTATTATAGTGTATCTATAAGAGCTGATCCGATGCTCGCAGTGGTACTGTCTGTAGCAGATAGGCGCGACAAGAGGCTTACGACCATATGAAACCCTTGGTACATACCGGAAAATATGGGTCATTTGAGCTCGATCTTTTATCTGTGTCCAGTTTCATAGATCGGTTGCTGATGAGCTCCCACTTAACGCTTGGTGACGCACCGCTCCAAACGGCATCACACGCTGATAGTTAGTTGGTGATTTAAAGCCGAACCGTAACGAGGTATCAATGCAATCGTAATAAGTTATTTCTAAAGGACTTAAGTTAACACTACCTATATAACACATAAATCATTATTTTGATATTTTGCGACGAGTCGAATGCACTGCGGCCTCGCAACCCCCTGGTGTCAAACCCTAGCTGATGACCACTAAGAGCACATAAGACACCTGCCTTGTTCTCAAATGCAGGTCTTCGCCGCCAGCCTTCAGAAAGCGAATGAGCATGCGATCGACCTCTCGAAACCATCCTTTTTTTGGGCAGAAATTCGGGCACCGAAGATGGGCGATCGACAACTGAAGTGAAGAAAGCCTCAGCGAAGAAGATCAATACCCTGGCCTGGGAAGACATAAGCCAGTCGGGCAAGGAACAGCAGTTCTTGCAAGGGGCATGACGAAGTCGAGACCTGCAGCTGAGCTTCGCAAATTTTCGAAATTTTTAAAAAGAGACCGAAGGTTGTCGCCTGTTGTGGGCCGCTGTCTCAGAATGAATACAATCAGAAGGCAATTGCTTGTAGCAAAACCTGTCGACACACATATATGGGAAGCAAACGCGGTTGGGAGGGGATGTAGGTAGTTACCGTTGACAAAGAACGCGCGCAGAGAACATTGAGACATCATTGTTGTCAACTATAATCTTTTACGGAATGGACTTTCATGGAACCGCCTCCACGAAGAGCTCGAGACGGAAATGAAACGAGCTTCGGCTCGGGTCACCGAACGACCGGCTAAAAACGTGGTGGTTGAAAGCAAATGCACATAAAATATGTTGATTTGCAACGAGACTATGATTTCCTTCATGTACTGAATACTTACGTAGCTACATAGGGTGTCATAAAAAAAATAAAAACAATAATTTATATATTATCTTATCCTTTATGTAAATAAAGCGCGTATTCTAATATAAATGTGTCATTCAACTCCGCCCCATAAATAACTGCTGCTGAGTCTGCAAAGTGAATAAACAGGACAGCCCATCGGGCCGGTGACAGACTCCCTGTCAGCACGTATCTCGTCGTTTAAACCTCGGATACCCTGCCCATAAACCAACCAATCAAAGGTGGCAATCAAGCACGCTGAGTAGGGCACTTGCAGCTTGCAGGTAGGGGACGGACGGTGGTTTCGAGAAAAAAAAACATTATTCTTCAAAAATGTTTTTCATCGGCCGACTGAGCATTCATCGATGGAAGTGCGCGGACCAGGGGCATACAAAAAGTTGCTATTCCTTTCTTACTAGACTAACATGTTGAATCATCATCAGTCCCGTGTTCACGCTAGCAGACAGAATAAAATCGCGACAACCGGCCGGGTCTCGTAGTTGATTACAACCCTTGATACGCTCATGTGTGTTTGTGAAGTACCACTCATCAGTAGCGCGCAACGTAATTTTGATTTTACGGCTGGCCGAACCAGACTGGACGTCTGCCGTCGCCGCAGAGGGTCGCAGTGGTATTCGTTTCGCGCGTGAGCGAAATGAAGACCGCTACAACGCGAGTAAGCCTCTGAACTGATTTCCTTTCGAGCGGTTACGTTGCCTGGCCGAACAACTACAATACAATGCAGGACTGCACAGGAATGAGTGACAAGCGGATCACGAACAACAACAACAATACGTACAACAAGCAAAAACAGTAACAGTAACCAACTACATGTTTAGATAGTAGCGCCACATTACATGCTTTAGTTCTCGGGTGTGAAAAATACAGTGAAACAATACGAAGATATATACATGCTATTTATTTCGCGATAACTTTGCCTTCTGAGGTGGCACATAATAATCTTCATTATTACAATTTGAACACTTCAGCGACAGTACCACCGGGCAAAAAAGTGCGAAAACCGTCGATGCGTCGAGCAGCTCGCTGCGTAGTTTTTAGCGCTCTGCAAGCAGAACCGGTAACGACATTGATCGCCAACTTGGAACAATCCTTGGGTCAAACATGCCAAGTTATGATACCGTGCACAATGTACCTTGTGTACACGTGCTGACTAGTGCCATTCTATCCCAAAGCTCCCTGGCGAGGTACACAATGTACCTTGTGTACCAAAGCTCCCTGGCGAGGTACACAAGGTACCTTGTGTACACGTGCTGACTAGTGCATTCCACTCTACCCAAATCTCCCTGGCGAGGTACACAATGTAACTGCGCTACCTCTGCCGAGGCCTCGGTTTCCCGGCCTTTTCCCTGCTACTCCAACAAAAACTGCTGAAGTGGTCCTGCAATAGATAACCTAAGCCTGACTCTGATTGTCTCCACTGCCGGTCCGCAACCCGCTGGCAGGTACACGAAACGATTTTTTACCGTCCGCGTCAAGCAAAGAACACGCTTCATATATATATATATATATATATATATATTGTAAAGCAGCTTTCTAGCTGCACTAAATTTGCCGCTAAGAGATGGCCCACACCTTGCCAAAGCTGTAGCTCAACACTGGCACACGCTTAAGCTCAAAAAGACGCACTGCCGCCCTAAGAGACAGTCTTCGAGGGACTTATACCTCAGTGTGAATAGAGGCAATAGCCGCCCAACATCTGTTGCCGATACGGTGGGTAAAGGTCGTTCACATACATATAGTGTAGTCTCAGACCCAAATGCAGCAAGGAGTTGAAAAACTTTAGCAGTTTGCCATAGGAGGGTATTACAGTATTACGTCTGCTGTACCGCTGCTACAGCATTAGCAGCAGTAACCCCATCGTAGCATGAGATGAGGGCCACATCACAACGACACATTGTGTGTACACGGTGACTAATTATATAAATATGTGCTCCATCTACTATCGTGGTCCACATTTTCTAAGACAATACTGATTTCCGTACACGCTAATAAAAATATTGGTTGCAATATCTACGTTGCAAGTGTAAAACCTGGTAAAAATGTGCACTTAAGTGCGGTAGCCTCGCACAGCACAACATAATTGCTGCCTCTATATGTGTATGTCAGTACACTTATATACAGGGTATCCATATAAACTGGTCTAAAAATCTGAAGTATGGTCAAGCTCGGTGAGGAAATAATTGTTGACCTTGCAAAGGCGGTCCGACATAATGTAACGACATACGGTAGACAATACGACATACGTTTATAAAATGCACGGGTGTGAGAAAACGCACTGCTTAATTGAAAACCCGAACACACCAGTGCGTTCCGCTAAAATTCTACATCGTCTGAATGATGATTGGTCTTAGCTAAAGCAGAAACTCTATATACAATATTATAAATTTGCGAACTCTTCTTAATATTACAATGATTCCTGTTCGAGCTAGGGCCAGGCATAATTTAAAAAAATGTAGAGATTTCTCCCGAGTGCACCGGTATTCTCTGATTTTCAATTGATTAATGCGTTCTCTTTGTTCTCTCACAATCGCGCATTTTGTAAACCTATATTCAGCTTAGAAAATGCACTAAAAATCACATCACCTCTGTACGAAACATTTTCGCTCCCCCTTTCCATTGGAACAAATGATTTTCTCACTGAGCTTGACCATACCCTAGAGTTTAAGACAATATTATATTGTCTCATATATATACATATCTAAGATCGGTACATACGGATCGGATACAAGATCGGTGTATACGATCCGGACACTCTGTATATGTACCGTTTTTCTAAGAGCTTAGCTAGTAAAATGCATGATGCACACTAGGCGTTATTGTTAAAGCAACGGTAGTGTAAAACTCACACATCTAATAATATCCAGTTGTCCCCTTTTCCCCTTATCGGGGGTGGCCGCAGTTCTGTCTTCTCGAGATTCTTTCACCTAGGTACTTTATCTTGCCAATATAAACTGCTCAACCTCTTGTGCCATTGTGTGACTTTCGCCTCGGAGACAAATTCTGCAAGTCCTCTTACTATCAATCAGGATTTATTCACCTCTGCAAGAGCTTGTCATGTCAGGGAACTTCCTAATTTAAGGTTCTCAGACAATAGCTTTTGTTCAGTATTGAAAAGGCGCAGCGTTCATAGTAGTGCCTTAGCTCGTCGGCCTTTCACGAGTCGCACCTGTGGCAAAAGCGGGAAGTCAGTTCTACCACTACGGAGTAGGTATTGCTGCAAGCAGCCACCGCGACCCGTTAGCAGTTGCGCGAGTGAGTAGATCGAGCCGTGTTTAAGGCTGTACCAGCTCTTGGCATAAGGGAGTATTCGCCCGGCTGGATTGCTTCTTATTGCAGGCTTTATTTATTTAGAGTGTCTGTTATTCTGATTGGTATTCCTTGCGTCTGGACGTTAATTCAGAGGCTCCCTGAATCTTTTTTAACCTTTGGGTTCCAGAGAATCTATTTAGAAATCAATTGTATGGCTACCGCAGTGGGGCCGTGCGATTTGCCCGTGTAATGCTGAGCGCCATAGATCTTGGAATCTTGCTGAGGAGGCGGTGTGTGAAAACCTTGGTGGCCGTGCGCTCCTATAAAAGGGCGGCATATAGCAGCGACCGTCCCACCGGGTAAAAAAAGCATAGACCGCCGATGCGTCTGACGCCTTGCTACGTGGCACAGCTTCCCTGGTAAAACATAGGACGACTCAGCCCAATGTTCGCATTAGATCCCATCAGGGCCACTACCTTTCTTCTTGTGTAACCCGCGCAAGATCTGCACGACTTCGTTCACCGTAAACGGCGAACTCACCTAGTGCTGCTCCAGAATGAGCAGTTGCTTAGTAACTGGGTTAGACGCGCGGGTGTTTGCATCGAGCAGGAGGGCAGTAACGTACTGCCGCATCTGCTCCTGGGTCATGCGTGCATACTTTTGTTCAGCTGGCGAACAATGTAAACATGGGGTTTGCGCTTTGCTCTCTCAGGAAAACAACATTGTCCTTCTTATTATAGTGGCGCTTATTCTCCATAAGCACTTTCTTGTAGGTTGCTCTATGTCGGCCATAGAACGCCCTACGATCAGCAACTATCCGGGGGTCAGAGCCCGTGCTTGGCGCAGGAGCCTCAAGGCTACTTAAGGCTACGCGACGTTTTAAGTGGCAAGCCTGTGTAAACCAGGGCCGCGCCCGTCGTCTTCTGTATTTCTTCTTGACTACAGCTGCCTTGACAGTGGCCTTAAAAGCGTAGTTGCCTAATGTCAGAAGTTGATCTCAGCAGCTCTAACTCGTGCGTCAATACACGCAAATCTAGCTGCCTAGACCAGTATTTTGTTGACTGCCGACGCGGAGCGCGCCTCTGACCAGACACACACTGAGACATCAGCACCAACAGATGCTTTCGTGTTGGAATATTAAGTTTCTCACATTCTTAAAATTTCGTTGGATGTTAAAGGTTGTGAAACAGGAGGTCGATAGTGTTTCTTCCACTTAAGCAATTTATCGCGCTCATTTGCGTAATGCTGTTTTTTGAAGCTTAAGAGGTTCATCGCCATTCCTGTCGGTGGCGCCACTCTTAATACGACAGTGGAAGCCCCCGCTGACCAGAGCGAGTGGCTGAATGTTTAGTCCCGCTAGGCCAGCACTGAAGTGTGTGGAGGTATTGTCAGATATCCGCCACGGCTCCGCTGGTTGTTTCTTCGAGCGGATCCTGGTCACAAACGGTAACAATCAGTGGCAGATCATCTGCATAGGCGACGGAATAAGGTCCCGAGAGATATGGAAGTCTAAGTGCTCTATTATAGGCTATATTCTGTAAGGCTGGCCCCAGTACATACCCTTAGGGGACCCTGGCTCTGACTGTGTAGTTCACGCCTTTGCGGGTAGACGCTCGGTTTTTTTAGCTACAATGCTATATGCGCCATAAGTAGGAAGACACGCTTTTGCTTACAAGTGATTTGTTTATGGCGCCCCACAAAAGCCTAATAAACGTGCTTTTGACATCGAAGAGTGCAGCCAAACAATGCGACCATTTTGCTCTCGGTGCATTTCTCTGTGGTTCAGTTAAGTGTAGAACTTTGTTATTAGTCGACCGTTATTAATGGGCTGAGCTGCCTTGCTTAGGAAGGATATCGCACTCGTAGGGTGATATGTTAAGAAGTTTCCTTGTGGCTTATCAGATTTCGATATAGGGGTCAAGCGTGCTGTTTTCTGATATTTAGGTGAGTCTCTAATAAGCTGTACACACCTTGCGTTAGAATACTTTTGGGTGGTTCTCTAGAAGTAGCCGGGAAGTAGCAGAGGGGACCGCATCTGACCCCGGTGCGTATAAAGAGTTCCAGTATTTGCTATTTTGCTATTCATAATTGCTTTATGCAGGGACCATTATGCGTGTCTGTACTCTTCCCATAGATAGGAAAGCTTTGGCTGGTGTCTTACTCTGAGGCGCGTACATACATGTGGCACGCAGTGGCAGTTTTTTTTAGCAGGTTTTCTTTAGTAGTGGAAGACTTCTACTGCCGAGAATTCAATAGGTTGAGATACTTTAATTTTTAAAGTTTTCTATAGGCGGGTATAACTTAACCTGGAAAAGCAAAGTTGCTTGCTCATCGTGGATTATCTAGTCGGTTATTTACTAAGTTAATCCTTTTGCTAGTTAAATCTAAAGTTCATCTGTGCTTATCATTGCTGAGGCTATACCTTTGGGTCTTTGAGTTATAGATTTGCCCGGGTTAGACATTATAAAAAAATGTCTCCTTAACTTGATTAGACTGTGAGCCGCATTGAGAGTCCCCTTCCACAATTTCGGTGACTGCGCGGTCTAGTTCTTCGAAGAAGGCTTCGTATTGTTGTAAGGTGGAGTTCGGAGAAAGATACACTGGGTAGATCGCAAGGTCGGACGTGGTAATAAAAAGAAATTCGTGCCGTACCCCGCTGAGGTGGGGCATAGTCTGTGGGGAATACTTTGACCCACGAAAAGATCGTTGCCAGCGTAGGATCCAGCGTAAGGAGGCTGCGTTATAAGGGTCTCGGAGAGTAGTAGGACCTCTATATCGGATGCGAATTTAGACGTCAGATCATATGCTCTAGGGGCTTTGCGGAGGTGTATTTTCAGTATTTTAATGTTACTGTTTTGTTTATAGTTTTTTCGATTTGTGACCCGTTACAAATCGTTCTTCAGTTTAAAAAAAAGCGCTCTTCAGTTACGCTTATTTATTACTAGTAATTAATAAGCGTAACTGAAGAGCATAGCAGATCAAGTTTTGCACCAAGTAACGCTGAGGGATAAATATACTTAGAAAGCAATCCTTCAGATAAATTAAAACAAAACAGTTTCTTTCAAGCACGCACTACATGCAGAACATCCGTGCTATGTACATTATAGTACATGTCATCTTAGTTATTCAGAAAAGTATTAATATTTATAGGCACTCTATTTAAACAGTAACGATTTATATAATATCACCATCATGTCAGAGGATATGCCAATATTGCACAGTTTGCCCAACTGAGGCGCAATTCGTACTTTTTAATAAGTATTTATGTTATTTCGAAACATCAGGGGGGGACGGGAATTTATCTTAAATGCTTGTTGTTTAATAATAGCATTGAACTTAGTTGTCATTGACCGGCGTATTGATCTTTGCCATTGTACAAAAACATAGCTTATGTTTTTTTTATGCAGGACTTGTAATATGATAACAATCATACATTGCTTTGAGCATTTAAAATAAGTTCAAACTAGTCCGATTTGGAAGAACAGTTATGTCATCGACAAGAGCGGTATTCTTTAGTTCACCAGACTTTAGGAGCGACTTATTAAATAGTTGGAATAGTGTTGGTAAGGGGCTGGTCCCTTGTGGTGCACTGAGATGTTGGGAGCACGGAGATGACACTTTGTCGCCATATCTGGTAACATGTACCGTGTCGTTTAAGTAAGATTTTATAAAATGCAATCAGTAATTTCGCCTTATACAGAACGCAACTTATAGATCAATATTTAGTTGCTTTATATTTATTTAGTTGTATAAATATTGTTTAATTATTGCATATTTCAATTCTGCCGGGCCCACCCCTTGTATAATATGTTGGTTAAATATGGTTGCCAATATATTTGATTTGTAAATTGTGTATAACTATTATTTAATGAACTTGCCGCAAATATGTTATCTGTATTATGCTAATATGCTATAATTTATGTTTGCCTTAAGTTTAGTAGACGTTAGTATAATTGCCTTGGGGGTAAATTCACATATATATATATATATATATATATATATATATATATATATATATATATATATATATATATCGGTTATATTTGCATAATTTATCGTATACTGCTCTAGAATCCATTGTTGAAAAATTTGTGTTGAGTGTTTAAACGATCTCAGCAGGGACAGTTTTGCAAGTCTTGTTGTGATTAATCAACGTAATTATAGTTTCCTTCTTTATCATTTTGCCAGAGCATGTTCACAATTTCTCATCTCTCTCGATGTGTAGAGATGTTAAATTTGTCCGTATAGAATTATTTTTGTTTTTGAATCAAGGGGTTCCCATATATATTTGAGAGTTCTTTTAGCCGCAACTTTTCATTAATGTTCTTCTTGAAAAGGATATCGCTAAAAGGTATGCTACCTTAGGGGTGCCTAAGTGCGTTCTGCTAGCCCGGTGGAGAATATACTCACGTGATGTTGAATATTGAAAATACATATATCTGAGCAGTTTAAAAGTTAAACGCTCATTAACAGAAACGTCGCTCTAAAATATGCGGCCAACCTGGGAATAAAAATAGAGGACGATGCGGTAGAAGGTACGACATATATTGTTTGAGGCTGCTCAACTGGAAGAATCACCCGCTACAAGCTGCTTGTGGGCTCGTTGAAACACGATACAGTGGGTCGGAAAAAAATCTCTGAAGGATACCAAGATGTTATGGTGGCGGTTATGAAGTTGTTTATACTATGGATACGGGCCGCTGTCCGTAGGCTATTGATCTTTTAAGAGAACGCCGCACGAACTCACACGAATTAAATGATACATGACTGGCTTTTCAACAATGCGGTTGCTTTATCTTGCATAATCCTGCTCAAGGTTTGTGGTGCCCCAATAACCAGATACATTTTTTTGTCTTTTGGCTTAATTGAATCAATCAGCTAAAACAATCTGGTATACAACTGTGGCATCTATTAAGGCCGTCTAAGTAGGCGGCCTTTATAAACATTGACATACACCATTTCAAAGTGCTTGTGCTTCAGGTGTGTTGTCTAAAAAGCTGCACTTGCTTAAAGTTCTTGCTGCAAATATACGCAGTGCATCTTTATACTCTGGAAAGCGTGCTCCACGCTCCCAAAGTTAGTAGCCACATAGTCATATATGAAAGAATTTGAATAGAAAGGTCAATATCATATATGAAAAATATTATTATATAGGTTGCGTAATAAACACAGTGTATAATCGATTTTTAGTTGCTGCAAGTTCTTTTCTTACCTTCTCATACATACGCAAGCAGAGGGTAGGCGCAATAACAGCAACTGTATCCAACGTAATACATATATGTCGTGCTACAAACATAAACCTAAAACCCGAACAGTCATAAAATTGTAAACCAGTGAGTAGCGCTGGTCTGTCCTGGAAGGCCACAATAAGTGTAGTCTAAGTTGGGCCATCCAGTGTCAGCTTAGCGTAAACGCATCATATACGCAGAGAAAGTTTTTTTCTTCTATATTGTGTTGCAGAATGTTGCTTTCTCAAGTACTTAAGCCGGTCTTCTCGTCTGGCGGAATTAGCCGTTCGTTGCGCGATGTCGAAAATGCTGTCACAAGCTTTTGTGTGATCACTTAAATAACTTCCGTAGGTTCAACAAGAGCCGGAGGGTGGGATATAAATGCGGCCACCTCGTTCGCCCGAGCCCTCGTTCGCTGAGTGTCTTTTTCAGGTAGATGAGAGACACGTGACCGGCGTGTGAAAACGCTGCGGATCAGAACTCTCGGTTTAACACCGGCATAGGATTACGTCGTTTGCCACTGGTCCTGGTTGGCGGCCTTTAAAAGACACACTGTTTGATCTTTTAAAACGGAGTTCCAGGCTACACCCGTATACAGGGCGCGCAACAAGTACCGACGGTAGCCTAATGCAAGCAACATATTCTTGTTGACCATAATGCCTAGGTTTAAAATACAGATGATCGTATTTTGTGGGCATATTGTAGTTATATACGAAACAATATCAACATGCACAACAACAGCCCGAGCAGCAATGCTAGAGCTAATGCTACTCACACCCTGAATGGGAAACAAAAATGTATGAATGTATTATATAAGAGCAAACGTGGTAACATCGTAACAAACAAACACACAAATAATGTGCTTGTTGCAGACAAATGACTTTGTTTTGTTTTGCCTAAACAAAACAACACATCGCTAGGCATTAGCGGTTTAGCTAGAGATTTGTGAACAGTCTTTGTACATCATAGTCTTGGCATATCTTGTCGGACGGTCTGTTCCCCTTGAGAAGGCGTTTCCTGCCTGACTCCCATGAATACTAATAAATACAGCTGTTATAGTACGTGTTGTATTTCGTACCACAGATCATCCCGAAGGGCTCTTTCCTCTGCTACAACAAGCTTGCTTCTGTTCTATTAAAAGTGACCACTCATTGTATGATTTTGTAGAATAAATCCCTTGCTGTCATCTTTATCATCTATCTCTCTCGCGGGCGCGCGTGCAGGTGCCCACAGGAGGAAAATAATAAAAATGGCAAAGGGAGGAAGCAAGGGTTATACACACATATTGTTTATTATTATGTATGAAACAAGGGTTATATAAGGAAATAAAACTATTCGTGGGTCCTACACTAGCCGTGGAACTTAGACTTCTGCACGAAAATACAACGCCCGTACGTATTATCTGCTCTGTGTGTACAATACACTCAACATACTCTCCCAAACACCGCCATATATGACGGAGTCCATTTGCGGTTATAAAAGTATCGTGCCGGGTGGGCTTTGTTCGGTTGTGGCGCTTGTGTGGATCCCGGCCTCGAGAAAGTTGCTGGTTTGCTATATGGGGTGCCCTTAGACCACACTCAAAGTCCTGCCACAAACGTAAAAAGCAGACCTTGGTCGAAAAGGTTTAGTTGACGACATTTATACAGGAAGAACAATCACTGGAAAGTTAGTACTATTCAACACTCTTAAAGCTATCTCCAGCTTACGGAGTGTCAGCTGATCCAAGGGTCTGCAAGAGTTTCTCGCGAAGTCTTTTGTAGCCATGGCGAACTTATGAAAAACTAAGAATTCGGATATTGTCGAACATTTCCCATATTCTCCACATGTGTACAAAGACCTAACAAAGACCTCCCGAAAGTAACACCGTACCGATAATGATGTCATGTGTGTCATAGACGAGTATTTTGGGCTTAGAAATGCTGAGATTGTGGCTGATTTCGATGCTGTGACTGCAATTGGAGCATGGCCCAGCATATCTTATTTTGTTCTACGTTAAATAAGCGTATGTAATCTTAGTGTAGACGGGATCTTCCAGAAGGAGGTGTAGGGGTCCTTATGGGAACGTCGTCTAAAGTAATCTTGTCCCATGTTTGCAGTAGTCCTGATGGATGTTTTGAAAGCGTGATGTGACTGCTTTTTATTCGTGTTACTCTACACAGTCCGTAGTATCCGATTGTGCCATTTCTTGGAACTCCTACACTAACACAGCAGCTTACCTTGTGCGTGAAAGTGTTCGACAAAGCACCTTGAAATCTCCTGGTGCAGCCACACCGACACGCAGGGGTTGGTGGCTCTCTTTTAAACGTAATTTCGAGCTTCTTTGATGAGAACACCTTACTGGTACAGGGTGAGCAGGTGTTGCGGGTAAGGCAGAGTGTGAGAACCCCGCAATGGCCCACTGAGGTGCGTCTCTTTCACTCTTCTGCTTGCCGATTTTGTTGGCTATATTTGACAGGAGTTCCAGAACCGGTACACAGCCTGACATTAGGTACAGCCGCTTTGTGCACCTAATGTCAGGCTGTGTACCGGTTGTTGAAAGAATTTGCTTGAGGTTAGGGTCACTAAGTACAGTGCCATTCAAAGGCTTCATCTCGGAATGGAAAAACAAAGTTGAACAAGTCCGATGAGAAGTTGGAACCCTGGATATTTTTTGTGCCTCTCATGTTCAGTCTGGTCTTGCATGTGACAATTGCTACGTTCAGACATGTTTCATGGCTATCATCGCCTGGTCTGTTCAAATGTGAACTTTCACGTGGAGCACACGGAGTGCATCTGTCGACTGTGCCCTCAGGAGTGTACGAAGTATCATGCGTCTGCGTGCCTGGCCCTTGCGAAGAGATCCCTATACTACCTCTCCCGAATAACACGCTGAAAGCAGCTGACAACCGTAGAGGCGCTTATGTTATACGTACAGTCAATATAAGTAAAACAAGTAAGAGATAGAAACTGTGTCATTGTTCATGGACTAATTGAAACTGTTCTGTTATGGGAACGCATGCGCTTCGAATGTACAAAGGAAGTGTCTGATTCAGGTCCAACCTGATGTTTTATATGTACATTATGCCGTCACTTATAACAATATAAGATACGTAAATGTTATTTTTAATAACAACATCATCATCGTCATCTAAAAAAAGCGCGCTGCGATTGGTTGCCGGGAGCAGACTGATAGACAGCATATACAAGTCGTGTTTATTCGCGACCCCTGTGCAAGCGGCTTAAGCCTTAGAAGCTAGGCGTAAGTACACGGCAGTAGAATCTCCGCCGGAGGGGAGGAGTGCCGGCAAACAACTATATGTGTGTGTAGCATTGCCTTGAGCACTTCGTCTTCGATTCGTCTCTACCGTCGGTAGGTTGTCGACGATGGGCTTTGCTGCGGGCCATGCCACGGCGGTATCGGATTAATGCCGCGAATTTTAAATTAAGGCAATTACAGCAGCCACGAGTCTTCAGAAAGGGGGTCTAACTATGTATCAAAGTACATTATCCTCAGTGCAAAGGCGGCGCTTGAATTTACGTACGTTGACCTAAGAGGTCACATTGCATACAATTGTTCATGTTGTTTTGATCATCTTACATTCAAAAAATGTCCACAGTTCACAGAAGCGGGCTTTGGCAACTAATTCCCCCCCAGCCCCATCCCCTCCCGTCTCAGAAAGTCTGCTCACCGCCTGCTCACACATGGCTTCCTGGGGGCCGCCAGATCGTTTAAAGTGCTTGAGACGAAAGTCGTCAGACACAGACGTCTAATAATACCTTGCTAATATAACCTGTACTTCTTCTACTGAGATTACTACTGCTACAACTACTACTACTACAAATACTACTACTACTACTACTACTACTACGACAACCACCACCACGACCACGGCTGTGAAAATGAGCTTCGACAACTAGCTGCGCGTAGTCTGTGCGTTATGTCTCTCGGGGCGAGCGACGAAAGAAAGTGAGCCCTTCCCCGCCCGGGCAGCGAACGCTCGCCGACAAAGGCCATACGCAAGACGGTGAGCCTCGGGCAAGCAACGGCTCGGAAAATTTGCCAAAGATAATCCCATTCAGCAGCAGCAGCAGCCGGAGGATCTGCAGCGGCTGCAGCAGCTCGTCCGTTTTATGTCGACGGCGTTGTTGTTGTCGTCGGTGCCGGTGGTGGTTTTCCTGTCCTGCTGTACCCCTTCGTTGTTCTCTTTGCCCTATTCAGTTCCCGTCGTCGTCGTTGTCGTCGACATCGTGTTCTCTCGTGTTCTCTGCTGGCCGACACCGACGGCGGGCCGTTCTCTATGCGCACATGTCGCGTTTCATTCGTTGCATCGCTATCTTCTTCTCTCTTTTGCTACCTGTGCGCAGCCGAGCAGATTCGACAAGGCTTAAAAACACTGTCTCATGTGTATATATATGTATATATATATATATATATATATATATATATATATATATATATATATATATATATATATATATATATATATATATATATATATATATATATATATATATATATATATATATATATATAATATATAGGCTTAAAAACACTGTCTTTTGGTATATATATATATATATATAGATTTAAACGAATATTTATTTTTCGTATATTACAATATGTTTGTGGGACACATATTACTAAAGATTAGCTATGCCAATGGGCCTAGCGGGTGTGTCTATATACATATATGTATGCTGAACTTCAAGTAAATATATGCTCTTTTTTAGACATATGTGTATATCAGGTTAGCTTACTGACACATCAGCAACAGAGTCAGCCTTGGTCATGTCTTGGTTAGCATATATATTGCGTCTACAGAACTAGTCGACGGTGCCGCTAGATGGTTGATTTTGCTTGCATCTTTCTTGCTTTTGTTCACTGGCGTTATCGCAATCTATCTATCTGTCTGTCTGCCTTTAGTATATTTTCAATAGAATTTTCTCTACTCTATTAACGTCTACCTTTCTCTATATATTTCTTCTCTCTTCTTATGCTATATATATATATATATATATGCGCATGTGGTCCCTCGACTGATGTCTGCGTGATCTACTGCCGTCTCGAGAGAATGGCGTATCTTTCAACCATAGGCATTAATCAATCGAAGAGATAGATCCGGACACGAAACGCGTGTGTAAAGATAGTGTATGTGATGCTCTTGCAAACGAAAGGGCATCTGGTCCTCTGGGAAATCAAAAATGATGTAATTTGTCCAGCTAACCATGACTAATCGTCAGCGGTTTATCAACATAGCGGCATGCATGCGGGGCCTGCATATGGAAGGCTGTCTTGTGTCGCGTTAGTTATACAGTCCGCGAAAAAAGATACGGCCACCTATTTTTGCCACATTACACGTCCTTGTTGTAACTAATCGTGTGAAGACTGCAGTGATACATGTAGAGTAACCGCGGAGACTTACATCGACATTTAGGGTCTCGGATTACTTTGAAAACGAATCCGGTAACATTCGGCACAGCCACACCGCGAAAAATGATACAACCACTACCAAGGTGCATGTCTTAGCAAGTAAATTGAGCGGAATAGCGACGTTTGGGCTCATTTCACGGCTCAACAGAAAAAAGGCCAGAACTTTTTCTGTGTTGAAACGATGGGCCTGGGCCGGCGCCTCACAGGTGACGAAAAGGCGAACATCTGCGGTTATAAGGACGTCGGCCTCTCTAATCGCGAATTTCCCGTCGATTGGGACGTTGTCCCTAAGTAATGAACAACTTCGTGAGTTAAGGTAAATCTCCTTAGAAAGACACCTTGGCTCACGAGAGAAAAACAAAAGAAAACCACGAGTTACCACTGAGCATCAGAAAGCTTATCTTGACTTGGCCTAGGATACGATGTTATGGACTACTGAGTGGCACTTCTTTTCGGATGAAAAAGTTCAACTTTGATAAACCGTATGGATTTAGCTATTTTTTCCACAATGTGCGCAAGTGAGAACTAATTTGGTCAACACAACACACCGAGCAAGATCGCTTAGTGGCAAAGCCTTTGCCAACATTCGGGAGGACTGGGTTCGAGACCCAGACCGGCCACTCTTAAATTGGTTTGCATGGTTGCCAATTTAGACAAGGTAAATGCCGGAGTGGATTAAAATTAGCCATGACATGAAAAAACCGTACACGGGCAGTAGCCATACGAAAAAATCTTAAGAAAAAAAAATGTGATGGTTCGGTGATGATCTGGACCGCTGTCGGATCTCATTTGAAGCCGTCGATTGTATTTTTAGACGGTCATATTAATTCGACGCGCTATAGGGATCTACTAGAAGAGCAATCGACGCATTTTGAGCTGATAGGAGAGCCCTATTTTGTTTTTCAACACGCTAGCGTCGCGATTCACACCGCCAGGCCGATCAGAAGCTAGTTCGAACATCGTCACATTGGCGTCCTACGCTGGTCTACATTCTGACCTGATCTTTATATCATCGAGAATGTGATTGGGTTGCCCAAAAGGTTGACACCGATGAAAAACAAATTTCGAACCAGGTAGAACTAAAAAAAGCATCTCGCAGGACGTTATCCGAAACACTATATCAAATCGCATCTTTGAGTTTGTCCGACTTATCGTCGAAGTTTACTGAGTATTAAGTATAGTTGCTGGGTGCACTCGATGTGCCTGTCATTGTTTCCGTCGAGCCGTGAAATGAGCCCAAACGTCGTTAATCCGCTCAATTCACCCGCTTAGATTTGCATCTTGCTAGTGACTGTAACATTTTTTGGCGATGTAGCTGTACCAAATATGGAGATCTCGTGTTTCAAAGTAATTCGAGACCCCAAATTTCGATGGAAGTCTCCGCTGTTACTCTATGAGCATGTATCACTGTAGTCTTTGCACGATTAGTTAAAATAAATGCGCGTAATGTGCCAAAATGGGTGGTTGTGTCTTTTTCGCCAACTGTATATATACAGGGTGTTGAGAAAATTTCTGAAAATCTATCATAAAAATTGTAGAGCTCGTTAAAGCAAATGTTTTTGCAATGGAACATGGCCTCTAATAAGCCTTGTTTCGGAGTGAGATTTAAATTACTACAATTTGTGACACTGGTGTTTTTACCCGACATAGGAGGATAAAATGTGCTGTTGAGGGACAATTGGTTTTCCTATACAAAATTTAAGCGCACCGACGTGTTTGAGAGAAAATTCTGCTTCTGAAGAACATATAGCGCCGCTCAGAATATGTGACGCGGCCGTTTAGAAAATTTATTGCAAACCATTGAGTACTTTTATTAGTCTTCACGCCCAATACCTCAAATCAGAACCCTACGACCATTCACTGCGCTCAACACTATCACATTCAGGCAAATGTGTATTTCATGACGATCGTTTTGGTATTAAACACATGGCAATGTTAGCCGTGATTGCGGAGTAATCGAGATTGGGTGCATGCTTAAATGATCCACTCCATCAGAGAAATCACTCTGGGACATCTAACCGTGCGCTCAATCTCGGCATGCCCTGCAAAATTTCCCGGATCTCCGAGAGTGGTTCAAAAGGCGAGAGGGATCACTGTCGTACCCTCTAACCCAATTTTTGACGGGCCACGGCACCTTCAGAAAATATCTACACCGCATAGGACGTGCTCCGTCGCCAGTATGCATTCTCTGCGACTCAGGAGAAGAAGACGATGCCAAACACACCTTCGAAGCATGCACGGCTTTCAGCGCGAACAGGGCGGAGCTGGCGCGGCTCTTAGACCGGGAACCCCCGGTAACCTGTGAACAAATGGGTCAGGCCCTTCTGCAAGACACCCAAAGCTGGCACATCATAAAGGATTTTGCCGCGACGATTATTGAACAGAAAGATCTGGTGCAGACCGCGATGTGCGCTCTGATCACGCAACCCTAAGGAAGAAGTAGGGGTTGAAGTAATATTAAAGAATGGTTCCAGCTCCTCGCCTCTTCCTGAGGCCATTTAGGTGAGAGGTTTTTAGTGGGTATTATGCCAACAACATCGGCATCGAGTCCCACACTACCCGCTCTGGGTGTGCGTAAACGCATTTTTTCACTCTCACCATTAAAAAAAAATGCCCTGCAAAATATTTTAAGTACTCCGCAACCACCTTTAGCTTTGAGCGCTGTGAATGGCCATTGGGTTATGATTTTGAGGTATTAGGCGTGAAGGCAAAAAAATAATTTAATTTTGCAAATTCTCTTCTAAACGACTATGTCGCATTTTCTGCTCAGCGTTATATGTTCTTTGAAAGAAGCTGAGTTTTCTCACTAGTTGTCTTGCAACAGCACATTTTATGCTCCTATGTCGGACAAAAACAACAGTGTCACAAATAAGGACATTTATTATTGAATTTTAACGCTACAGCGAAATGTGAAAGTGTCACAAATTATAGTAATTTAACTCTCAATCCTACCAAGAACTTCTTAGAAGCCTTACGATAAAAGTCCATAGCATCGATGTCGTCTGCAACTTATTTAATGGCTTTAGGTCTTATTTGATCATTAACCTTTGGATCCAGGTGGTAAAGCGCTGCTTTTTATAAAATATATATATATATATATATATATATATATATATATATATATATATATATATATATATATATATATATATATATATAAAGCAGATAGGCAAACGTCGTGCAGAACAGGCGATGCATTGCAAAAGTCGCTTTCGCTGCTGCATCGTGGCTGCAAATATTTATTTTATATTTCACCTGAAACAACAATCCATTCGCTTTTCAAATGCGGGCGTTAAATACGCAATTAGTAATTGATTCTTCTAACCTAACTGGGTAATCATATGATAGCATCGAGTTGCTAGCGGAGTCGCTCTTGCGCGTAGTGCGATGAACTCAATCAGATCAGAAGGCAACTCTATGAAACAAATAGTGAGGAGGGTAATAACAGGAGCAGCAGCACGATGTGTCGGCTGTTTTTTTAGATATTCGGTCATTGCCGACGCTGGGCTGGCGTCTTCTCTCCAATTTTGTTTAAGTCTGCTCTGTTTAGAGAAGCATTACGCGCCATTGACATACGACAATGACGACGGAATTGCGTACACTTTATCCAGAAGCTCGAATCAAATGATGGGGTCTGACGGTTTTTTCTCTTATAAGTTGTTCTTGCAAACAGGGATCTGAGCAACTAAGCGTTACATATATATATATATATATATATATAAACATATATATATATATATATGCACAACACGATTTGTCTGGAGATCGTAAACTCTGCCAAGTTACGTTAGCTGCCGTCGCACCGCGTTTACTTAGTCCGTTTCTAAAAGTCAACGCCTTTGTGCTTCAAAATCCGCACGCCAAAATGTCAGAGCATATGTCACCGACTAGCTCATATTCAGAGCAGACAAACATCGTATAACGTGCTGTGCGACTTTCACAATAAGAGTTAGAGAGAAGAGCTACAATAAGAGCGACTAAGTGCTAATTTAGTAGGCTGCCAATTTAGGCGAAGAGACGGTGCATGCATTAACTGTTATAGAGTTTATCTCGAATTGCAGTACTTTTTCCGTGGTGCTAATCTCATCAGTTAAGTTCCTTTGCTATCACACTCTGTTGTCGCAATGAGCTCTGAGTGCGCCGAATTTTGAGAACACCCAAACTAACGTTGAGCACCGTATGGGTATTTCTGTGCTTTATCAAGCCCTCTCTAGCTAAGCGTCACATGTCTGTATTTGACCCACAGGTCTTTTGAATTCGCATCCTTGGTTCGGATGCAAGCTCGCTATCGTTCCCGCCTACCGTCATATCATGTTAACAGATCATTCCAGTATCTATTTTGGGCGCAGTTTCATCACGAAAAAATGAGTTCACTTTTAGAGCATACTGACTCGACATCCTTTATACTTGCCATTTACTATTGCGGCTCACTGCCCACAGCGCACATACTGAGGCCTCTGCAACATTTCCGGTATGAAAAGAAAGCAAATTTGCGTACCGTTGCCGAATACGCGTATCGCTGCGGAGGGACTCGCTGATCGTTTAGACAGGGAAGTTTTAAATACTCTTGTAGTGATTATCAACTAAAAATGTTTTGCAAAAATGCAGCTCTTTGCTAGAGAACTCGACCATAGCTTCAAATGTTCCCGCATTAATTATGTTCGTTTAACCATAAAAGATTTCTAGTCCAATTTTTTTTTTCGCAAATCGTGCCGTGTTCTATACCTAATTAGCCCATCTTCACGGATAATGAGTTGAATGTTTGAGCCCAGGTTTGCTCGAATCAGAGTTCGGCATTACGTGTTCTGATTAAACTGTGGCGGGCAGGATTGCATTTATCTACTTGTGGATCTATTAAACCATTTAGAAGGCTGCTTATCGAAAAGTGGATGCTGTCGAACAGTCCGTTTCAACGTACGTATGATTTTTCAAAGTAAACTTCTTAACACTTTGAGCATTTAACACACGCTGTTTTCAAATCGACAATAATCAACAAGGCTTTTAGTTGAGCTTAAAAATATATATATGTACCCATTTTACCAGAGTTTATTTAATCGAATTACTTGCGTTTTTTTTGTTTATAATAGAAAGTTTAGTTGTCAAACGCTCTCTGTTAGTCCTCGCACAACTCTAGACGCAGAATATTTTGTCGATAACTGTTTTGTCAAACTCGGTTAACCTCGTAATCATAACCTTATCGATACTGGTTTGTTAAACTCGTTTCTTTTAGTCTTACCAAACCTATCCATTGAATAAGTTAGTGATGATGGCTCTTGCTTGTTCAGCTGGAATGTAACTATATAGGTAGGTCGGAGGGGATTCGCTCAGCTGTGTGGACAGTGCGCTTTGTTCGAATTTTCTCAACTTTCAGCTCTCTGCTATATATCTGGTAGCAATAGCAATTCGGAGTCGCTGACACTTTTACCTTATCGTAGCGCGTAGGACGATAGACACGCTAATGGACCCGCTCCACCCGCGTAGAGTTTTTCGCTCTATTGTAATGCAAAGTAACAGAGTCCATCATTTGTTCGAGATGTTGCAGACAGCGCATGTTAACACAGCTGATCACCAGCTGTATTAACATACGTGACAATCAATTGTCCGCCACTTTAAAGAACCCTCCCTGGTTTGTCTCTGGCGATTTCTTTGTACGCATACGTTTACCGGCTCCGTCATTTTAGCACTCTGCCGATTATTTGTCCGCGGCTTCTTGCAGCAACATTTATTTATTTGATACGCTGATTTGCTAATCTCTCGCTTCCTCTCCGAGACGGTGTAGAAACTAAAACTCAACTGGACGTCCTGCACTAGTGACATAGATATCTGTTTTTTTTTATACTTCCTAAACTAGTATTATATGTAGTATTCCCTTTGTTTTTGGATTCACAATTTCTGTACCCTTATTGCAGAAGGCAGATGAATTTCATTTAGACAAGGGTGTACGCAGTCGCGTATGGTCTTTTCCCATCATAATTACAGAGTGTTATCAGAGTTATCTGATACACATTAATAAGATCAATTTAAACCCACCGGCAGCATTGTGAAAGTTTGTGGTTTCGTTAACAACAACATGACATTTCCCACAATTTAAGGATATATACAAATAAATCGATTTTGCAATATTTTATATTGTCTTAGACAAACTGCCTTGAACGCAGATATTCTGTTGCGCGCCTGTTTTTTCTACAGGTCCAAACTACACAAAAGTAGTAGATGCTGAGCCGTATATTTTCCAACTCTCTGACAAATTATTAAAAAAAACCTCTGGTTTAGATATTTTATCAGCATCCGCAGCCCCCAGCAGTTCTTAAACATGACCCGACCCGCATCCTTGTGGCTGCACCAAGCAAATGTACGATTATTCCTATTAACTGTGTGTTGCATGTTTCTAAAACAAATTGCTCTATAATGTTTCTACTGCGCTAATGCGCACAAAGGTTTGCCGAAAAAGTCGTCACGCCAATATCTGCTTCATGTGCTCCTCGTTCGTCTCACCCAATTATATGTGTTTAACGCAGAACTAGTTTTTCATACCACGTGGGGTCGGTCGGGTTATCGACTGACAATCGCGGCGGACAGCGGAAGGGTATAGGTAGGCAGATGAGCTCGATCTCTCTTCGCTCAGTCCGCGCATTTTAATATTTTTTTCTATTCAAGGGCGTTGCTTTCTGTTTTATTTGTAAATCTGTTCCCAAGCGGCTAATAACTGCAATGCAAAGGGTGCAGCTAGATAATGTGAGTCAACCATCCAGCTTAAGCAAGCACAAGAAGAGGTCGTACGAAAGAGACACGAACAAGTCAATGACCAATCCAGTGTGACGAGTTTTACCTAACGCGGCCAGATCAAGTCAAGCTTTTTCTCTAAGATACCCCCATAGAAACCTGGCCATCGAAACCTGCGCTAGAGGCTGCCCAGACGGCCACACCAGTATGTAATCTCTCTATCGTTTCTGTCGCGTGTCGGAAGTCCGAAGAAGGCTCTTCGTGGCAAAAAAACAAAAGCTAAAACACTTTTCAAACGTTGCGCCATATTAGAACTTTCTGCGGGTACGTTAAAAAGTAGTATTGTTATTATATTGTATATGTGTGCTCACTTAGAGCTATCACATTTAACAATGTAACTTTATTTTAGTATTTTATTAACACCTGGGCAGGGTAAGTGCGTTTATGTCACATCAGTGTGTTCGGACACAACTATCTATCTAGCGTTTTGCTAGTTCTGCTATGGACCATACCGCCGGGTATACCGCGGCGTGGTATCTATCACGTTTGCTCCAGCATTCTTCGCATCGACATTCGTCCTGTGGTTCGTAAAAGCTCTCTACATTGCACAAAACATGATGAAATCCGTGGGCTGCAAATCCTATTTCTGCGCGTATTCAATAACGCAGACCCCCCTCTTAAGAGTGAAAAACCTCACCTTGTAAGTTAAACGCAATTCGTCTTACCTTATCCTATATGAGTGAAATACCATATGAGTGCTATCTGTATCACGAAAAGAGCAACTGCTGCATAAACCGAAAACATATGTGGGCAATTCATTGACGCTGCTGTGATGGTGGACTACAGCGCCAGTTCTGCTTACCAAAAATGACCCATTAAGCATACTTATTTAACAGCGTTTTTCAATTGAGAAAGAACACTCACACCCATTAAAAGATTACGAATAGGTTGAGGCTATATACGCCCCAATACCTCTAATAATTCGCTTCACGGGATGAAACTAAAAATGTACGCTTGCTATTCTGAGGAAAAATTCGGAAAGAACCAGCTACTAGATGGTTCGATTAGTCTTTCGCCCCTATACCCAGATCAGATTATTGATTTGAACGTCAGAACAACTTCAGGCATCCACCAGAGTTTCCTCTGGCTTCATCGTGACTAGGCATAGGTCACCATCTTTTGGATCTCAAACATGTAAATTTGTTTACAAATGTTATTTTTGTTCCTCTGAATTGAAGCACGTCACCCCTGGCCAGAATACTGCTTCTTCGAAACTTCATGGCTACCGCGAATTCCTAATTAACTTTTTGGGCTTTTTCATGAATGTGACTAGTCGATCAATGGCTTGTTTCACTCTAAAAAGGATGCAACTAAAGATGACCGCATCATCTGCATACAGTAAAAGGTTGGCCCATTCTCGGGTCCAGCCCTCCCTTATCCGTTCTGGCACTATGTTAAATCAGACATCGGTAAAGCTACGCAAATGTGTCATATGATGTCAAATACTATCACTGATTTTAATGACATGCATGCGCTAACGGTCCGCCAGCCCGTTTACTAGCATAGCATACGTCAACATCGTTAGCGTTACATCATGGATTTAGTGCGTGTTGTTTAGTGGGCTAATTTGGGTCCCTCCCACTCAACTCAAACAAGTTTAATTTTCACAAACACAAACTAATCTCGAAGCTCTTGTAATGCAGCAGCATCAGCAGAAGAATAAGAAGATAAAGAAAACGAAAAAGCTTAGCGAACATAACGTAGAAGAGGAGACGAAACTTACGAAGCCCGTTTGGCGAATAGCACTGGCGCTATGGTGGCAGGATCCCTGCGTAGCGATAGCTATGCAGCAGTTAAACTACGGAAATGATACACTAGCTAGAAGCATAGCAGCCGCGTGTGCAACAAAGGTCTGTTGTGCGCGGCAATAATTACAGCAACAAAATTGCAATTACTCACCAAAGATCCGTCACCTTTTGTACTCATCTTTGTCCCACCAGTTTGCCATAGTTCATTTTTTTAAAAATTTTGTCAACTCTTCACATCTGAAATAGATAAATACTAATCACAAGTATAACACGTTTAGTCAGCTCGTAGATTCTTGTTCTTCAGGCCTTTACACCTAATTTTAAGCAGGTTGTTTTTAATTCTACTCGTTTTAAGTACTGCGTGAGGAAAGTTGTTACTTATACCAGCACACATTCATCGCAGTTTTAAAAGTACTGTGTATAGTTTTTTTAACGTGCTAAATAGCCGCAAAAGCGCTCTAGAGCACTCGCAGGTGGCTGGCATAGAAGGCGTGAGAAACAGTTCAGGCTGTGCGCACCATACGGGCAATTCGCAGTTTGAGTCAAATGGCAAATTCGAATCGGGGTAAAATTGCGTAATTGACTGTGAGTGTTCAAATCCCACATTAGATATGCAAAGGCATGTCCGCCCGGATAAACTTCGCGGATGTCAAATGTATGTGCCTTATTAAATTGTTACAATCAAATTATACTCGTGTATTATATGGCTTAAGGTTAAATAGGTTGTAATGCGCAGCTCAATGGCACAGATTCACAGACTTCGGGGGAGATTAACCGCGTTTTAGTCACTATTCGGTGTAATCGGGCCCGAAGTGAGAAAGCTTACCGTGGCACTCACCTAAATCGCAGCGTTAGAGAGCCGGCTGGCTTTATGGCGAACTTGAACTCGTCGACATCGGTGTGGCCCAGTGTCGGCTTGCAGTCGCTGCTAATATTGCGAATAGATAATAATAATAATAATAATAATAATAATAATAATAATAATAATAATAATTATTATTATTATTATTATTATTATTATTATTATTACGGACCCCCCGTAATGGTGCACACGTTCGCAGGGACCCAAATGTCATGGTCCGACCGTGAATGATTTGAAATTGAATAAATATATTATATTATATATATATATATATATATATATATATATATATATATATATATATATATATATATATATATATATATATATATATATATATAAATAATAATAATAATAAAATCAGAGTATATGATGGCAGGCATAAGCACACATACTATAAAATTGTTTTTATTCCTAATTATGTGATTTTTGTTAATTTTATGTTGATAATGTATATTTTTTTTCGCGCATTATGTACGAATTATTACTCTTGCCAGCTGTCGTTGCGGTGAGTTAAATATATTATACGACAAGTTGTTTATCGATTGAACAGTGATGTTCTTTGGCTCTGATCTGCCTACGTAGCCGATTCGCTCTGTGCCACTGACGTCTGCTTGTTACGCATCGTTCTGCAATGCACTTTATTCGAAGTAAAACTGTTTCTTATTTATTTTTCGATATGCGTTGAGAACATTGCCTAGGCAGAGAGAGAGAGCGAGAGTAGATAACGGCAGTGCCTTGGGTTGCCAATGCCCAAATATTCGAAAACGCAAGCCGTTGCTATACGATCTACAAAAGGAAGTACAGCGTGGAGTCGAAAATGCCCATCGTTAAACTCGTCCCTCTTTATTGTTGGTCATTATTGCCTCTGGCTAGTCATGCCACCGTTGCCATAGAACATCGTCCCCTGGAGAAACCCCACATAAGTGCAGTGTGAGAACGTCACGGTCTGGCTAAAGGTAGAGACGAATTGATAGCGCATACGAGTACCCAATGTCCCATCAATCCTTAGTACAAATGGGACCCTGGCTTTACGTTGAATATTGCTGTTTCAACTGACGAACTTCAATGTGATGCTGTCGCTGCCCTACCAGTGGAGTCGTTTATGAATTAAGCCTATACAACTTTAGCCGTAGATTTTGAGAACATTTATTTATAGGTTCGGCTGGCTACTGGATCTAGTAAAGTCGCATGGCGAAAGTATTGACGGCGCAAAATCAGCCGCCATTACTGCGCGAGCGGTAAATCCGGCAATTGTGTACTGTCTTTTACTGTACTGCACATTAAATACAAGTAAAAAAAATCGATCACTAATCGAAGCTATACCGCTTGGGTGCGTCTCTGCATCAAAATCGCCCCAAAACAGCTTCTCAGCACTCTCATCGTCACTTATGGACGTCACATATGTATGCGTGTATGTGTCTCGTATGTATACGATCTTGCAAAATGAAAAGGACGCAAAGAAGAACACGAGAATCCTCAACTTTACTGCTACCAACAAAAAGACAACTATTTAACTCCTGCTAATAATAATTATAGGTCTGGCTAGTTACTGAGTCTGAATAAAATGCGTAACGAAAGTACTGACAACTGTAGTATCAGCAAGGAGACATACAGCACAAAATAAAATCTACTAGGTAATTAACGTTCTAAATTAATGACCGCGACAATACCATCATAGAGAGTAACAACGGCTGCAGTATTAACAACAACAAGAATAATGAGAACTAAAATAACAACAAAAACAACAGCAGAAACTATAGAAGTTTGAAAATAATACTCAACGGTTGTTATTGTTAGTTTAATATGTGGTCGTTTCCTATTGAGTCCGAAGAAATAACCATACAATCAATTCGCTTCTTCGGCACCATTATTTTCAATCTGCTGATAAGAAGACTCTAAGCCTTGCGCCAGCAGTCGAGATTGAGGAGTCGTTATGTGTACTATGTGTATAGGTTTGCCTATCGCACTGTCCGCGTGCATGTTCTGTAGGAACGAGACAGGTGTTATCATCATTAGTATTGGCACTTTCTGCCGCGACATGGTTGTTCATCTCGAACAAACCGGAACAGACAAGATGATATGCACTTTGACATGGACTAATCATCATATCGTTTTCTAGCCCAGGCTTTGCCCATTGCCATGTCTCGGTCTCGGTCTCGGCAACTGCTGTTGCAGTGAATGCAGATGTCGACAACGTCTCGGCAAAGGGTGTCTGTCAGACGCCGTCAAGCGTGTGAAATCACAGACTGCAATGCGTGAGCGCGCGGTGACGAAAACTAGGAACGTTCCTCTCGAAGGACCGAAAAGGGCAGCTAAGACTGAGCTATCTCGCGGCTTGCTACGATACTGCGGCGCTGTTTTGCGAAAGGCAGAAGTCTCTTCTCTGCCCTGACGACTGGCTGCCGAAGTTGGCTGCCGTCGAACGCACGCACTAACCCACTCTCGTTTCTAGTGAGGCTTTAGCAGGAGGTTTTGGATGACTTTAACACCAATACCTGGTGGCGTTACGAGATAACGAAACACAACAACGAGTTTTTTCACAGAAAAACACAGAGAGGAAGAGAGAGAGGCAGAGTGGGAAAGAACAAGACGATGAGAGACGAGAAGAAAAAAAGATCTCAATCCAATTAAGGTTATCGCCAGGTCCATCTTAAGATTGAGGTCATCGTGTCCATCTTAAGAGATGGAGACGCGAAGGCAGGGGAGGAAAAAAAGATTGACCAAAACCCATTTGCTTGTTTTGATGAAGCTCACAATACGGACGGCGGCAGTAGGAGGAGAAACCCATCATTGCTGCTGTTGCTGTGGTCCCTCTAGACGCGATACAAAATGGCGGGATGGCGGAATGGCGGTTTCGCTGCCGACGCGCATAGCAGCTGCATCGAGAAATTGCATTAGACATGCGCCATTACCCATACAAGTAAGGGGTGGAAGCGAGAGAGAGAGAGCCGGTACAAGGAACATGCCGGTACTGCAAGCGACACAAGTAGTCGATGGAACTCCTCGCGACCACAAAACAATGTATTACTATTGTTATTATTCGCGGTGCATTCATGGAAGCTCTAGCAGCGGTACCCGGAATAAGGGACAATGGAGTGCGGGAGAGAACGGGACGCAAAACAACAATGACAAAAAACGAAAGGAACATACGGAAGATGGAAAAGAAACTGCATGCACATAGAGCAGTGGAACAGAAATGAACGCCATCACGAGAACGCCACTAGGTCAAAAAGCTAAATTAGAATAGACATAGAGGCTAAACGCTTGAATAGCAGCAAAACGCAGTAATAGAAGACACTCATATTGTTAGGGAGGCGTTATAAAACATGTATGGCCAAAACAAAAGATGACTAAAAAGGAGAAACTGGTGGGACAGAAGCGGGAATTTAGAAGAATTCATTGTAAAGATTTTAAATATGAGTGTGCTATAAGCATGCAATTCACACAAGAGTTTAATTCTGAAATAAACATAAAACATGCGCTTGCTCAAGTCCTGGTAAGTCGTTGCCTCTACTGATATGCCCAAAATGATTTTTAATTATTAGGATACGGCTTGGGCATCTACACTTATTAATGAGAGGCCTTGGGTTGCACATCTCTTACGGTACTAAAGTCGATGCAAAGTCCAATGTATTTAAAAATATCGGCATTATATGAAAGTGTACACGGAGTAACAAAGGACAAAACATGCTAGAGAAATGCTCGTAGTAACAGAGCCCATGACCTGACGAGAACTAGCTAGGAAACAGCGTGCCCACGCCAAAAGTACTTGTCGATGTAATGCCATTCAATTCTGATCCTAAAGGGCTAAGGAGCAACTCGGGGTTTAGTAGCTTTGTGAGTCCTCGCCTGTCACTGCTAGCTGCCAGTGACGCATTTGTGTTATGCATTCCCCCAAACATTACTGGCTGCTTCAGTTTAGTAAGTTCGTCCAGTCAAAGTTTATGTAGTCTTTAAGACACACAAAGGCTGCATGTCATGCATGCTGGAATCCCGCATTTCTTTAAAGCAGGGGCAACTTGCTGTTCGCTGCCCCAGGCAGGATTGCAACAACTGCACTTAGCTTCAAACAAAATGCGTCAACTGTAGAGTCCGTCACCTATCGCCCATTGCATCGTGCCTTTTTTTTCGGTGTGTGAGTCTTTGAAACTGAAAAACTCTTTAGCAGACCAGCACTAAACTTCCCGCTAGACGTCCCTTTGCCCTCTCCGGCCTAGGGCTGCACCGTTGTTTAGGCGCCGTCGCATGCTTCGTAGCGAGATCTCTGGTCGTGTCAAAGCTTTCTTTGGGCTGGAACTTCGTGTCAACCTACCGACCCCTGTGAAGGCCGAGAGACCAGCAACGATGCGACCTACGGCGACTCGCGAGTCACTCCTTTATTTTTTAAGAGTACGATAAGTTTATTTAATGTTTAATATGTTAATAGTCAAATAATAGTTTTTACTGCTGCGGCATTTCTAGCAGTCCTTCCCCCGGCGATGGAAGCGACCCCCGCTACCGCCACTGCGTTACCACGTTAAACTTCTATGGAGATACGCTGCACCAAGTACTCCCCGGCTCGCGCATCCTTTGTCACAGCAGTTACCCTCTTTCCAAGCTCCTTGAGGAACTTGACGGTCGCCTCACCCGTTGGCCCTAGCGTTTCCACGGCGATCGGCTGAATTATGTACTGCGGCTATACATACTTTCATTGCGACTTTCACCAAGACGTGCGCTCGCGCCAGCTTCCCGACTTGTGCGCGCAATGTAATGCTCCTTCATTTGTTTGCCTCACTTTCAAAATGCGCCGTTCCCTATCTAAGAAATGAGTTTAAATATACATTAAATACCGATAATATTCATAACGGCAAATCAATTAGAGATCTGAGAGTAACAGTTACTTCCGAATTAGAGTTTAACTACCTTAGACAAAATAATCAGTAACTGTAATACCATCTTAAACTTTATAAAACTCGGGTCTTACCTATATTTACTTACCGTTATACCGTAGCTCAGTATAGCGGGCTTATCTCAAAAAGCACATCAAGCGAATTGAGCGTGCAGAACACAAATGTGTACGTAGGTTATTCGTACAACGTAATGTGCAAAATTACAATCTCAACATTATGCCCATTGCAGCGACTCAGTAGCGAAATTATGTAATAATGTATGACTGTATCAAGAGTGGGGATAAAGTTTTCATCTGTTTTTAGCATTCATAATAAAAATCTTAGAAGTCGTCAGCTAGTGACATCGGTGGAGAAGGCTCGAACGAAAAGAGTGAACAATATTATTTCCTGGAAGACAGTGAGGTCAGCATTGATCATTTAATGCTGTGATCTAGAATTGAGTTGCCTATATGTGTATTTGTACTTTTAGCACTTGCTGATTGATTTTGCCCTAATCATGTATTTGTCTTGTTCGTCCCCTTTGGCCAAATTAAGCTCATTTATAAACAAAAAATGCTCGTTAGAAATAGAGCTATGCCAAGTAATACGTGTGGTCAAAAAACTCAAGAGGAATAGGGCATCCAAACAGACTTCAATGAAGCCTTTATCAATTAAATAAATTTGCCTTGTACTTCCCGCCAACCACACTTTGCAGGATGTACGCAGACACGCATAGGTGTAAAAAGCAGTTGTGCAAAAGTGCTAGGGTTGCGCGTTGAGCAGTCTCCATGAAATATGAACAAACAATCTGTGAGCTGCTAAAGTAATCGTACAGTGTCTATAGAGTGGCCAATATTCTTGAGGCAGTACCTGCTTAGAACTCTTGCTTTCTCGTCACCGCTGTGTCTAGGCTCTACGATCGTCTCGGTCGGTCGTTATTTTCCTTTTTTCTTTCTTATCTTCTACAGTTAAGTCTGAAAGATTGTTCGCTCGTATCAACGGAAGCCTTGAGCTAGGTAACGCACTAGTTGTGACAGATGCTGCCGCTATTCCCTGGCCGAGAGCCCGCACTAAGCTCCGCCTTCGTCGACGGATCTATGGCGGGCTCTTATCGCCTCTACACAAGTTTGCGCAACGGCTTCTGTAGACAACCAAAAAACGTATGACACTCTATTAATCCGTGCCTCCCACAGCCGTCATATTCGGCTTGTAGCAGACGCGAGCCAAACACCTTGCGATCCACATTCTTGGTACAGTTTCTTAGGCATAGGTTTACGTATGTGTCTTAGACGGCCCTTAGAACCCACTTGAATATGTAGAGTGGATGACGCGCACAATCTTAGTTTGGTACTACATTACATTTCGAGTAAGAAAAGACGCTACATGCTGGAAGATATATTACACATCTCCTGTTCCCATACTCTCGAGAGTGCACGATAAGAACTTATCATGAACTTTCTAGGGCTGCGTTAAACTAAGTCTAACTGGGCCACGTAATGAACTCATTTGCGGGAATCACGCGCAGAAACAAACACGTCATTTTTTTTTATTTAGCGTAGCAAGTATTCGAACGACGATACAGTTTTTGTTTACAGAGGCCGGGAACAATAATGCACTCCTGTTAATGTGGGTTTCGTGGGACACCTACGCTTAGTAAAAAACCTAATAATTTGCCAACGTACATAATTAGGACATCTGTGATGTGACTTTAGTTTATGTAGAGAGGCGCTGGCCTGTCTTTTATTCTTTCGAGTGCTGAGACTTCACCATGCGGTCCTATCCCTCTTTCTCTTCCCACTTTCTTCTCTGCTCTGATAACTACTTATAAGTCAGCCTCAGCCTCGTTTTCAGGAATTGAGGTTCTTGTCTCCTGACTTTGCACTACTAGTCGGGATCGAAATGCCTGCCTTGTTTTTTGGAGGGCCCTGCAGACTAAAGGTCGTCTGTGCTACACAAAATACGCGTGTCTATTTGAGCCTATCCTTCTTACTATATGGGTCTGAAAGCTGCTCTCCTGACAATTTTTTTCACAACACGTGACTGATGATTGTAGAAAAGGTCTTATCGTGGCAGCCGGTATCAAACGCCCGAAACAGCTGTCCGTTCAAACGGACATGAAATTATCCACGCACAAAGTGGCATCCACAGCTATACATGCTTGCAGGTTCGTACTCTGTACTTGTAGGCCGCTACAACTTACCGCAAGCGGCCGTCCTAAAAACGTATCGGCACAAATATTCTAAAAAAAGTTTTTAATCCCCAGATAATTTTATTTATAATTAGGCTATGACTAACCAGACCTGGGAGAAGTTTGTTCGTTCACATCGGCGTTTCGCCTCTCGCCAGAGTGTTCATAGATTGTATCATCTATTATGTCGGTCTGCTGGGTTTCATGAACCCAGAGAGAATTGCCAATGTTCCTTTTGTGGCGGCCCATGTTCCCTGTATCACCTCAACCACCTTACTGCATCCGTGTATCTCTCTCAGTTCTAGCGAAAATACTCATAAACCGATTTTACTATGTATGCTATATAGACTTTCTTCATATTTACATATACAAACTGGGTACATTTTAATAAATAAAGAATGAAAGTAAAATCAGGGCCTTTGGTTCTCTCTAGCCTTTTCTGCATAATTTTGATGCAAATTGCTAGTATATGTAATACGGCTTTTTAATTAACTAGCTTCAGAACTAGCAGAAAAAGACCCACTTGGGTAAGTCGAGTAGGTTTTTAATGAGCTCACGAAGAAAACGCTACTAAACGAGTATATTTTAGACGGTATTATAATAGAACTTATCAATTCTGCAACTTTTCCTTTGAGAAGTCACTTGGGTACTCTCGGCACCTCCTCGGCCACAAAAGGTAAGTTTGTAACGCACCTAACGCTTATTACTAGTCGACAAAAATTAGATGCGGTGGTGGATCGTGAGGATCCGAGGTAGCCAAGCAAAAGCGTCTTGTACTGGGCTTTGTACGGTTACACCGCATCTCTCACATGTTTCTCTCACTTGCTGACAAACTTTATATATAGTATAAGTATCACTCGTATTTTTAAAAACAAATATACACGCACGGCATATATGTATATGTATGTATATATATATATATATATATATATATATATCTTGTTAATGTTCGTGGTCGCGTCATATCTTGACTTAATGGGACACGTCCTTGACGTGCAACATCTTGATTGGATCTAAGGCGCGTCTTAAAAGGTGCACGCAATATTGCTTCCTCATCCCCATCCTCCCCTACGCATTTAGTCTTTGTCCACAACAATTCACACAAAACTCCAAAATTTGCTGGAGACGTTAAGCGTTTCAAGCAATGGTGGGAGTTTGTTGCACTCTATACACCCGCATCACGAACATAGAAAAGTTTCAGCACCTCCGCTACACATTTGCTGGTCCAGCCATACGGGATATATCTCTCCAGGGCTCCTCCGCGCCGGCAGGTTAAGACGGCAGAAAAGTAAGTCACATCAAAGAGATTCGTCGCCTGTGCTCACTTTTGGATCTTCGCCGCCACAAAAAACGAAGATAATTTACATCAATTCTCTCACAAAACGCTGGATCGTGGCACTATTAGAGTTTCTCACTCTTTTTTTGAAGAAGAAGAAGAAGAAGCTAGCATCAGCCAAGCCATGGGCAGCTCGTCAACACACAACAATTTATCCAAGTTCAAATAACACAGCGAATATACACACTACGCTATCAGTACAGACGACAGAAACCTACAAGCTAATAGCAACACTGCCAGACGTGAATATGCCTTCTTGGTAGGCTCTACATGCAAGTGTATATTCCGCTCGCTATGCGCTCGCAGACAACATCACTCGAAAATACTTCCACCCAGCAATCACAAAATCAGACATCTTGCAGTACAGTTTTACATGCAAAAACTCCTTCCAGAACAATATGTGGAGTGTCACACGACTCAGTAGAGCGGCGCTCCTACATAAATACCACAAGGACTAGTTGATACTCTCAAAACGAGACGAACAGACTCCCAATCAGTGACCATATACACAGCGAGTGGCAACGGCTCACAAATACAATCAAACGATATACACGCAATAAAATGTTCAGAGTAGATTCAACTTAAAGAGCGCACTGTCTATACGTTGTCTAGGCGTTCCACAAATAGCCAAAGTCTCTCGGCCAGTAATGGTTGGCATCCACGGACTCACTTACATAGCCGACCATATAAGCTGCCAGAACTACTCTTGGGTGATGAACGCATACTGGGCAAACCCGTAGCGGTGCACATTAGAATGGGTTGATTTTTCTACGACGACAGGAATCTTGCCCTCTTTGACAACGCCGATTTGGTTTGTCACTCACAATTTTTTTTTAGATACTGTACGTAAACGCCCAAATGGTCGTCACGAAATTAGTCTACCATTTGAGAATAATATTCGTATGTTGGAGGGCAACACGAAAATGGCTCTAATCAGGCTGAAAAGTTTTCTCGTAACTTTGGGCAAAGACAAAAGTGTTAACAGCAATTGACTAAGATTTAGCTAAATATATAGAATAACGTCAAGCCGGGCAAGCTCAACCAAGAATAGAAAAGGACTTAGCGCATGATTTATCTGTAGTAGCGGTGACAAAAACAAGCCTACTTCAACAACGTGGCAAGGCCTCTATGTTGTTCTTTTTTAAGGCCCAAATCTTTTTCCTGAGAATTTCAAAATATTTTTTCGGCGATTACAAAATAGCACTAATTTCCGATACAGATAAGTTATTTATGTAGCCTAAAATTAAACCAAAACGCAAACTATTTTGAGATTGTTTTGGTCCTTAGGCATTTCAAATTATCTAAAGTTTCAACAATAAAATCCAAAATTTATAAAAGAAATAGGCCGAAAAACGTTCGCTTAAAGCGTTGAAATCTCTATAGATTATGAGCGGCAGGCATTCCGATTAAACCGCTAAGAAGCTTGTCCACCATAGTCAAGGTTGACTCTTTCCCCGAAGGACGAACACATGCTGCCACGATGCTTATACTCTGGTTGTGTAGAGCAATTGTAAGCTAAGATAAGATAAAATCAAAAATTTCCGTTATCTTTGGCGAATGTAACACGAAGGTTTTCGACCCGATGATTGCAGAAAATTGCCACTCCCCCGCAGGGGTGCCCGGCGCCTCTCTCCCCCTAGGCCAGAAAGTGGATATGGTAAAGGCGAGACATGAACGCGCTAGCGGCCCATGTCTACGTCAACACCAAAATATCCACGCCCTCTAGAGCCGTCTGGGAGAGGAGTGATATAGTGTCAGCACCCTTGAAGTTTCATACAGGAATTCTTAGTGATTCGGTTTGGACCGACCTCTGCCTCGTGCTTGCGACCCTTGTATTGAAATGTAGCGTTGTGAAGCTCGGAGTCCTGGAGCTAGAGCTCGGAGTCCTAGAGCTCTGACCGACCCCAAGAAGTTCGGCTTCCGACGCGGGCACAGGCACCTTTGGTTCCTTTACCGCCGCCAATTCCTTCTCTAGAACACGCAAACGATGAAACAGAAATGATACACACTTCATTAGAGCAACATACAAAAGGATCGCCTTCAAAATGTTTAGCACATTTTGCGCATACCTTAGTATTTGGGCTGCATAATCGAACGTCTTTGGCGCGCGGCGCTGGGTCCGCTGACAGTTGACATTTCTATCCACATATGTTCGCTAAACACATATGTTGACTTTAACTGGTTAGCTGCTGTTTATGTGATTCTGAGCCACTCTCACACGTCAATCTGTTTAGCATGTGCCCAGGCATTCACGGAACAGGACCGCACTTTTCAAACGCAAACAACATCTAATTTTCTAAAATAAATGCATTCAGTTTCTATTTAGATTATATAAGTAGTGGCTCTAAAACTACTCAAGAAGGCGAAAATAATTTCTAATTTGTCCACAAAACTAGCGTAGACTATTTATCTTTAAACAAATGGGCGACTAATTCACAACAATTGGGAACATTTTTCTGAAAGCCCGTGTGTAAATGTTACCGTGCCCTTCTACAATGAACAATTTAAGTTGCTTAGTATACTTTAGGATCATGTTCCGATTCAATAGTCGTTTTTACCAAGAATGCAATCACCTTACTAAATAGCAACAGCCTGTCAAATATATTTTTTCTAAAAAGTCTACCGCAGTTCCCCTGGATGTAATGTCAGCAACTTCTATTAACGCTAAAGCACTACTCCAAAATGTATGGCAACAGAAGGTTGACTGGGATGATGAACTGTCGAAGACAAACTGCGTAGAAGGTCACAACCATATTAGCCCCTTGGAGAACAGCGTTACACTCAACGCACCTCGTGCAATTGGAGGCAAGCACAACAATAGCGTCCATAAGCGAGAACTAGAAATAAAATAATTTTTTAAGGAGGTTGTTTTTAATTCTAGACTATCCTCCGTCCCCTACGGGCTTAGCACTTAACCTGAGGTATATCTTCAATGCACCGAGGGCCGGACATGTTAAGGTATCTTGGGTTTCCCCAACAGTCCTTGTGGCAGCATGGCCGCTGACTCTTAACGGTACGGTTTATCATCTATTCTCAATGAGCATCGCTCAAAGAAAATTCGACCAACAACAGAGATCGAACCGACGACACCCCGGTGGTAGATGACAACCATGACTAGCGCACTAGTCCGCTAAACCACGCCGCCACCATAAGCGAGAACTGCACACATTTTGCGACGCTAGCCAGTCCGCTTGCAATTGCGTTATGTGCTTCCGGTCAATGCACAGATACGGTAGTTTGTCGACCTCTTTCGTTATGACCAAGACGAGAGTTATACCGCCCAACGGAGAACCTACCCTACGCCGCTTGGAATGATTACGGGCATTGATAGCAGCTAGACTATCAGCGCATGTAAAATGTTATTTTAACTGCCCAATTGATTTGGTTTTGTTCTTGTGCGACTACACATCTGCGTTAGGCTGGGTGAGAGATTTCTCTCAATACCGGAAACACTTTATCGCGAATAGAATTAAAGCGATTCAAAAGCTCCTTTAGTCGATCGACGGGAGCTACGTTCGCTTAGACGACAACCCAGCAGATATTCTGAGCGAGTTTGTGCGGCCAGAGCCGAAATGACTAAGGACGAACGGTAAACCACTTGTTGGCCGCAAATTACACATTCAGGCTTTTCAGAGCTTTTCAGGCTTTTCATTCAGACTCTCCACTCCATCTGAATAGACAAAGCATTAGCTTTTACAATACGTCTAACTTTAACCAGACTGGAGGCTTACGGTACGTCTAACTTTAACCAGTCTAGGCTAACTTTAACCAGTTTAGAGCCACAGTCTGAAGGTAGCACCAGCTTGTTGGACACCTCAAGAATGAAAGAAGAAAGAAAGAAAGAGGAAGGGCTTTTCTACCATGAACGGATACACAATTCAAAGGGTGGTGCAAGTCGCAACAGGAGATTGACAGATCACGATTCGCGTCGGAATAGTAGATTTGACAGATCTCGTTTTAACTGTCCGTGTTAAGGCTCTACCAATTAACTGGAACATAACTTAAGGGTTATAGAAAATGTATCAATAATTACCGTAAAATTGTCAAGTGGCGTGTGATAAGTGGCCGTGGTAGTTTGAACGCACCGTTTTGAAAAATACGCAACAAACAATGCCATAGCGACCGAAAACAAGAGAAGCATGCCGAGGCGAGTCATATAGCGGCGTCTAAGTTAAAGGGTTATAGCTTCGAGCGTAACTCGGTTACGAGCAATATATTTATAATCTCGACCTATATGATCTAATCTAATACTTCTGCAATGTCAAATCTTATACTCGTTCTAATACTTCTGCAATGTCAAATCTTATACTCGTTCTAATACTTCTGCAATGTCAAATCTTATACTCTCTTCAAAAACGGTCGGCGATCATTGCCTAAAACTGCCCGGAAACCTTTGCGGGCTTACGCTACCCTATTTGAGACAATTTTGACGACACCGAATGGTTAATGCTGGTAAGCAAGCACGCTTTAAGTATGCCACTTGAACAAGTAACCCACGCGGATATTTTCTTCTACTATTTAGCCAATGCAGGTCGACCACCTTATTTTGGCAGCAAAGCTCCCAATTGGTAACGCTCCCAGAGACATTCTCGGCCTCTCGCAACTCGCCCAAATTCTCCCTTCGGTCTCCATTCACCGAGATGAATATTCGGTGTCGTTTTTTACCAACAAGCTGCCAGGAATATTTATATTATTTTAATTGAAGGTACGATTAAGCGTACATTGACGAAATTGACATACCTACCTATCTTTACGAAATAGAAAAACAAATCGGCTACTTACATTGCTATAAATTATATGTGAGGTCGCATAGTATAACGCTTGAATACAACATTTGGAGGATCGTGCCAAGCACGATTCAACCTTGGCGGAAGCTTAGCTTAGTGCGTCTAGCGTAAATGCGCCGAACTGATAATATTCCATCTGACTTTGGTCTGTACATGCGCTAAGCATAGGCGGGCACGCAGCGTGACCGGTGCCAGATACAGCTGGGACGGCAGTTTAAAAGCTAGCAGTTAGAGCTGTAGTACATCGTTAACTTTATTATTATTATTATTATCGTTGTTTTTATATCGCGGCTCATGGCAAGGGTGTGTTTGCAAAACTGGGCTGGCCGGCAAACGGTAGACAGTTAAAAAAAACGGTTGACGCTTGTTCCTCACATAGTAAACGTCTCCTTAGAGAGCACTTTGTGAACTCACAAATTGTCGCCTGTCCCTGAGAGTAGTTGGTTTATAATTTCGCAAATATGTGTTACCGTTGACAAAAAGGCACTCCACATATCATATACTTTGCGGTTATGCACTCTAGCTAACTACTAAGCAGTAACAAAAGCATTGGCATGACAAGCCCAAGTTGACAGACCATCAAGAGTTTTCCGTGCCGCTAGGACTACTAGTAATTTATAGCCGTAATTTCTTAGTTGGCTTTTGGCAAATTGAGATAACAATAACCGAGTAAGATGGCTTAGTAGCAAAGCCTTTACCTTGCATTCGGGATGACAGAGTTCGAGACCCAGACCGTCCACTCTTAAATTGGTTTGCATGGTTTCCAATTTAGACAAGGTAAATGTCGGAGTGAATTAAAAATTAGCCATGACATGAAAAAACCGTACACGGACATTATTAGCCTTACGGCAAATCTAAAAAAAAAGATAACAATCTATAGACGACCATCAAACGCAAACGGACGCTGTCTCTGCGTTCGTAAATTTTCAGTCGACACAATTGGTCGCCCGTATCTTAATAGACACAGACACAGCGACTCGTGTCCGTCTTGGAGTAAGCGATCTAGGATCTGTCGGCCGGGAACAGTCAGCAAGGCTCTAATATATCCAGGAGATGTTTCTCTGTGTGGAGTGCGTGTATCGGATACGCTTAAGCGTACACACATTCCGGTGAGCTAGCCGCGCTTTGAATTTGAAGCTTCATTTTATCTTAGTTAACTCGCTTTAGCCGCTCGCGTTTGGCACGGCTTGCTATCGACTTGCTATATGCTGCTTCTTGCTGCTACTGTTGCTGTTGCCGCCGCCGCAGCTCCTGTAGACTCTATGGCGGCGATTGAGTTCGTTTCCTTAAGGTTGAACTCTACACGGGGGGGGGGGGGCCACAAGGGTGAGGTGCTCGGTGGTGGTGGGGGGCATGCAGGCCGGCCGGGGCGAGACGGGGCAGCGCTGAATCGACCTGCAGCAATGTCAGGTCTCACGAAGGAGGAGCACCAAGCAGCGGACGGTCTTGGCCTTTTAGATTAATCTTCATTACCACCTGCCACCGCACCGGTTGACTGAGTCGGCGCCGCCGAAACCGCGACTAACACCACTCGAAACCGGCCACACTTGCTGCTTCCGCCGTTCGATATCCGGCACTATCTGATATGCTTCAAGGAGAATGCTTATCTCCGCTTCTATACACGATTTTTGTTTTGCACATAAACAAATACCTGCCACCTGATGTCAAGTATCTTGATAACTCGCCTATTTGGCAATTCGTTAGTTTTTCCCTTTCAGAAATACGTATACTGAAAACATTACACATTTGCCCATGAAATTTGTACCACACACCTTTTATGTGTGGTACCAGAGGAACACAAATATCTTATCTTACACCTGCGGCGACCTTAGCACTGGCTATATTTTTACCAGTGTAATACCGGATACCAGTTTAAACGACAAAACACATACAATAGCGGAGTTATGCGCAATAGATGATATCCTCCCAGATTGATAGATGATATCCGCCCTGTTGCCGGGCACGATAATAATAATAATAATAATAATAATATTTTTTGGAACAAGGGTTAATTACTGTTAATACGTACATGTATCACAATTACTAATATATTAATTATATAACATCTACAATATTGCCTATATTATTATTGCTCGAATGTCGGCGACCACTCAACATCATCTTGGCGTTGCCTCTCTGTAGTTCCAATGACACCCTCTGTCGGAGGAACGCGGTCGATCTTGGGTAATAATAATAATAAATCAAAAAAAGTCAAGACCGTTATAATAGTAAAAATTACACGAATGCGCAGGTTAGCTAAAAGATAAATCTGATTGGCGATGTAGGCCTTTAGCCGTTTCTATGCATCTAACTATGTCTAACTCTGAAAGTGCTACCGATCGCTTGTGTAAAGACAAGAGTGCCAACGTCAACCGAATGCAGGTTTGGACAACCACCACGTCATTATAACGACACGGTCATTAATTAGAACGGCGCTTAAAGAACATCACGGTTGGCCGCAAGTGACTCGTTTGTGGGGTTACGGGCTGGTCGAATATATAAGCCTTTTAAAAGAACACCTCTAAATCAGTGCTTTTGAATGAGCCACTTTGAGCATATTTAATCAAATTAGACCTACCAGGTACAGCGCTGAATTAAAATGTCAGCCCCAAGAAAGCTGTGAGATGTCGACGAAAGAAGCTTTGTTGCCCGCAAAAATAAAAACAACAGCAACACTAACAAAAGGAATAAAAGCGACAACAACAGACACATATTGACAACAGCAAGAGCCTAACTAATTGTATTTATTCGATGTTTTGTTCTTTGAACATATTTAAGCAAATCAGGCCCATCAGTTTCAGCGCTGAGTTAAAATGTCAGCCCAAAGAAAGCTGTGCGATGCTAATGAAAGAAAAGCTTTGTTGCCCGCAAAAATAAAAACAACAACAATACTAACAAAAGGAATAAAAGCGACAACAACAGGCACATATTGACAACAGCAAGGGCCTAACTAATTGTATTTATTCGATGTTTAGTTCTTTGAGCATCTTTAAGCAAATCAGGCCCACCAGTTACAGCGCTGAATTAAAATGTCAGCCCCAAGAAAGCTGCGAGATGCTAATGAAAGAAGCCTTGTTGCCCGCAAAAATAAAAACAACAGCAAGAGCCTAACTAATTGTATTTATTTGATGTTTAGTTCTTGTAGCCACATTAATCATTCCGGCAGTATAGAACACCGCAGCGGCAACGCACAGAGTTCGCGTCTGGGTTTAACATGGCGCGAGTACCGTAACATTCCTGTGGAATCTCGGACATATTTTGAGAGTATGTTGGCGAAGTCCCAACCAGGCATGTGTGCTTGGAAGCTGAAAGAACTATACTAGGTCGTAGATACGAAAAACGCACCGCAAAAGCGTATACAATGATTTAGTTTGAAGACCCAGTGCTTGAAAAAAAAAGTGTTTTCTTTGTCGAGCTGTCACACAGCAGCTCGATTTCTGTGACCCAGACCGAGCTGTACAAATGATACGCTTAGCAAAGGTGTATTTCAAATGACAGATAATAATACGACAAAAGCAAGTCAGGCAGACTGAAGATTTTTTTTGCAATCAAGTTGGAATGATTTCCTTCAACGACCGAACGCGATACAAGAAAATCTTATGCAGAAGCTGCGAGGGCCCTATCTATGCCCGTTGTGGATAAAGATTAAAAAAAAACAGTAGTTGTCACTGTACGTGGCCTAACCGACTAAGAATAAACAATTTTTTAGGATTTTATTCCTAAGACTTATAAATAAAATTATTCAGTCCCACTTATATTATTCATATTATGATAAAGTTACAGAAAACGTTCGTTGTTATCTTGGGACGCGATTACCCCAATCCTATTCAAGAGAGAGCCTCGATAAGTTTATCTTCGTTCAGTCTGTTTTGCCTCGGTATCTCAGATCTTGTCTTCTAGATGCAAGGTCCGTTCACAGTTTAGTACCCGAACGATACAACATACGGTGGACCATGTATTTACAACACTCGGTGGACGTAGCGGCGTCGGACATACGCCAAATTGAGGCATTTCAATAGCAAGAAAGTCGATCTCTAAATGTAGGTAAATGCGAAATTAGTGCTTTTGGCGACTATCGGCGTGCCGCAACGCAGCTCGACAAGGCAGCAGGCCAGTTTGCTACGTAGCTCAGCTTCTCTAACCTAGTTTTGGTCTTTGTCGAAATCACTATAAAACGATAACATAAAAAGGTAATCCGTAAAATAAGAAAAAGGTGGAGTGCAGGTTTAGGGTTAGGCTCACTGAAAAGACGTCTGTATTAGAGAAAACTAGACGCATGTATAAGCAGGAAATCAGCAAGAAATATTCTTGAAATTTTTCCGTGAAAAAACGGTTTTTCGGGCTGCTCGGGACACCTTCAGTGAAGAACAACTACTCTGATGGCGTGACCATCCCTTTTTGGTCACATGGCAGACAACCAGAGCCAGAACCCAGAAGAAAGCATTGCGGCTTTTTCCTCTGGGTGGACAGCGGAGCATGCTGAGAGAGAGAGGCACAAACACGTAGATCTCGAGGACAGCTATCATTTCGTACCAATAGATACGGAAACACTAGGGTAGGAAAACATCGGTGGAGCAGCAAGGTTTACCCGATATCTGGAAAGTCGAATGGAGGCAGTGGCGAGGGACGAGTGCGATACCAGTAATGCAAAAATTGGATGAGTAAAGAAGCTACTCTTGCTAAAACGTATGAGAAACACGCATGAACCGTAATTTTAAAGCACTGACATTAAATATTAATTACATGAGATACTGACACGATAAAAAGCATATTTTTGTTTTCCTAGGCAGTGTGTGGCGTGTTCTCGGTGCTGTTTTTGGCCAAGACAAGAAATAGCCTGCAATATATGTAAACCATGTATTAGTGTCATGTTGTATTTGGCTTAATATTACGACACGTACTTGATCAAATAAAATTATACTGCTAGTAATAGTATCTATTATAATCGGTAAATAATTAATGCTATCTTCATTACGTAACGATCGATAATGGTCCGTTTATGAAACAAACCATGTATGATTTGCAAATTATATGTATATATATATATATATATATATATATATGTATATATACAATCAGGACTGCATATTAACAGGTAATTTTATAACACAGAGTTATCTACGGAGACTTCGATAAAGTCATCCTAAAACTTGGCGTTTGAAAGTTCGCATTCGAGGATTTTGTACTAAGTAACGTGCCATGCTGACATCGAGTAACGTGCCATGCTGACTGATAGCTAAGTGGGCTCTGGAGCGAAGGAGCCTCGTCGTGCCTTTCTTCTCTGTGCGCTGCCAATTGTCTCTGGAGAGATATCCAGTAGGGCACACCCCGACTTTGCCAACGTCGCTCTTAGCCAATTGCTTTTGTTCCAAAACATCAGCTCCCTTTAAACGAACACCACTTTCCAATGAAAAAACCTAGCACTGAATCGAGAGAGAAGACGGGGGTTAGAACGAAAAGAACAAACCTTAGAAAAGCACGTTGCATAATCCTTGAATACATATATACGCCGTGCAAACGTTCCCGGGAGACAATTGTCGCTCCACTTACATTCTTAATGAGAACTATATATATATATATATATATATATATATATATATATATAGCAAACGCGATCCGTTGGATTATATCCAACGGATCGCGTTTGCTCCGTTGCTCCGTTGCTGTCCAATATCTTCAATTTAATGTACGTATGACACGTACACTAGTTATGCAGGCGCGCTGAGAATGCAATGTATACGCTCACCAGCATTGACAAAATGATTTTGCTTAACGTAAATCGACATTTAGTAAGTATTTCTAGTTACTAAGATAAACCTATCGAAGAAGTGTCTATAGAACATGATTAACATCTGTCAACGAAATAAAAACGTTTAGTTTATATCAAGTTTGCGTTCAGTTTATATATATATATATATATAAACTTTACGTAAGCTTGAGATAGAATCAGCGTTTGACTAGCAAAACCAGAAACTTACCACTTGTCAGACCCTTCCCTAATCAAGGTGCAAGCTGTCGGAGAAGTACTACAACCATTATTACCCGTTATACTACTATTATTGGGATATTTTGCCGTTTATATAGTTTTCACAACATTTACTTCATAAGTTATGCGCGAAAAGTGTCATCAGCAAAGCACTAGTTAGCAACATAAATATGTCAAGACAAAAAAGACGTTTTAGCTTTAGGCATGCACATGCACAATAGATGATAGGGGACTAGTTGTCTAGAAAAAAATGTGGACTATTTTTTGCGCATGATCGTCCCGGATCGCCTTTCAATCATGCCTCCCTATTTGACGCGCCGTTGAGCGTCGAACCGACGGGTTACGTTAGTGGAACAATCGAAGGTGACATTTCGCAGTGACTCCAAAGAGAAAATCATAGCTTGTGGCTGTAAACGCGACGGTGGCGTCTCATTCTTGGTATGGTAGCGTATTTCTGTCCTAGTGCCGGATTTGCTGATGTTCGTCGCGCTGCAAACTCCCTCGAGGGAGGGATGACAAGATAGAGGAAATAGGTAAACAGGACACCGACAGAGAAAGAGAGAGAGATAACGAGACAAAACGTACACATTGTCGTCACTACACTACTGAACTAGCCCTAGGCTAGAGATTATAGTATTTGTCTAGTTTAGAGTTGACGCTGGCCAAGAAGCGCACGAGGGGATGATGCGAGGATTTCAGGTGTGCTTGATAGAAAAGGACGAGCTGTCGAGCTGCACCTGGCGAGTTGCTGAAGGAGAAATACGAGGACGCCTGCCGAATGCGGCGTCGAACGGGCGAAGAAGAAACAGCAGCACACGGAAAAGCGCTCGTCTCAATCTCCGGTTGTCGCATTTGAGACGCGCGCCATGATCGCGCCCGCATTCCATGGTCGCAACTTCTCCTTGACAGGTATCCATCCGCCTTGAGCTCGTACATAGACGTTCGGGTGTATTTCTGTGTACGGGTTCTCATACGAACGATACACTCTCATACAAACGCTCACCCACGCAGCGTACCTACATACGGAGTGAGCAGACCGGGTAGCGAGATACGCTCGGCCATCTACGTCGACTTGATCTCCACGACCTCCACGCATGCCACGAGTCACCGCCGAAGTTAAAGCGGGCTCCCTTCGTAAATATCCTCGGTGGCTTAGGTGGCTTGGCTGGTCGGCTCAAAGACCAATGCTGCGCTGCGCGGCCGGTCTTCGAACCCTAGAAGTCGAAGTAGGAGTGGCAGCTAGTGCTGCCAACAGCAGAAGTATTTGTCGCTGCGGAAGTGTTTGTCGCTGTAGAAGTCCCGCTTCCGTTCAACGGCAACGAACGCCGAGCAGCTCGTTCGAGCTAAATGGAAGCTGCTCTGCACAAAGGGAACAAATGCGATGCGGAAACGTACACCTACCTGCACACAAATACACCAACACACACCTGCACATCTCTATACAGGAGTCAAAACCTGGCCATTGCAGGCTGGCCGATACAACTGCGATATCTTTCCTTTCGAGTGCGTTTTTTTTTTCGTTGTTGTACACTGTCGAGTTGGTTACATCACAGGCGGGCTCGAGCATCTCTATATATTATATGAAAGTAAAGTATAATTAGCCTCTGTCCTTATTACTCTAGTACTGCTATTTAGTGTCTATATAAATAGAAGTACATTGTGATAGTTCTATTCTATTCATGCACGGTATGAATAAAATAAAAGAGAAAATGACTACTAGTTTAGGTGACTTGGGTGATAGAATATTGTCAGTGGCAAAAAAAGACTTGCAACGATATAGGCAACATGGTATTGCCGTTACAATTTATCTTGTCGTCCTTACTGTTATGCTTAGTGTTTTTTATAAGATGAGTTTTCAGAAGAATGCTGGAGTAAATGTGATAAATACCACGCCGCGGTTTGTCCGGCGGTTCGGTCCATAGCAGAACTGGCAAAACGCTAGATCGATTGTTGTGTGGAAAACTGTGATGTAACATAAACACACTTACCCAGCCCGGGTGTTAATAAAAAAAAAAAAAATAAGATGAGTTTTATTCATTGCACAATTAGATGTAGAATCAAGTAGCATACGCACACAGAGCTAAAATTTGGCTTTTGCAGGCTAGTCGATGATCCTGCGATAACTCAGTTTAATTATTAATTAAATTATAACGTACACAATTATATGTTATAATTATCACGCTTCCCAGCATGCACCCTTCAGGCTAGATCTGCCGGCATGGGGTGGTTATCACAGTACTTTATTGGCACGGCCACCGTGTAGGGAATCAAATATTAGACGATCGAACGTCACTTCTTTTGTTCAAGGCACACGGAGTGCATCTGTCAACTGTGCTTCAGGAGTGTACCAAGCTTTATGCGTCTGCCTGCCTGGCCCTAGCAAAGAGATCACTGTACTGTTTCTTGCAAATAACATGCCGAAGACAGCTGACGACAGTATACGTGTCATGCTGTATACACACTCAATATGAGCGAAATGGATAAGATGAATGGAAGCTTTTTACTAAGGAATACTATCGCAAAATTTTAAAAAGATTGAGACGCGCGAACGTCCGACGCAAGAGGCCTGAATGCTGGGCAAACAACTACTAAATGCCTACATAACGGCAACGCATCGGCGCACACATCGTTACTAATTTTGGATTGGATAATAAATAAAAAAAAAATTATATATTCTCGCAATTTCCCTATCTGGCGGAATTGGCTCCGTGCGGCCCCTTTTTAAATACGCTTTTAAAAATGTTTCGAAAAGTAGAAAATACGGTGGCCCAAGTGCATTGCAGCGGGCGAGAACTATTTTGAAGGAAAATTCGATGCCCCATGAAGAGTGTACCGTTTTGCCGGTGTTTCGTTAATATGTTTGTTTCTAGGGATACGCTCTGCATCTTTATGGTATAAAAGCGCGTTTTACTTATAGGCTTTACTAGTGCGCTGCAAACCCAACTGAATTCTACGACGAAGTATGTTTACAACGAGAGCAAAGAGATCGTGGACATATCGCGGCCACATAGAATATGTAGTTTCTATGAAACTCTGGATGATTGATTCAGAGCTTGATCCACATAAAATATGTTTTTCCTTATAATATTGAAGAGGCGGCAAGGTGCTGCCCGTTTGATGAGATTATCTGTGTCCCCGGTTTTTGAGTCCTTTCGTATCGGTTGTGCTCGGTCCCTTCTAAATTGGAAACCACTAAGGCTAATTTAAGGGTGGCCGATCCTGGATTTAATTCACGACCCCCATACACAGCAATAGCTTTGACCTTGCTCAATGCGTTGATTTAAGTTGCGTCTATTGGCATACTCACCAGATAGGGGTAGGCGTTCTGAAATAATTCTAGACAATTTAGGACAGCGGGTAACCCCGAATGTGATTTCTTGCAGGACGAACGGAAAGCCAAACAGTCCTGACTTTTCCAAAGGGCTTGTCAATGCAATAATTTTTATGACGTTTGTATACTTTGTCTTGCTTTAGCGGCTGTGTTTTATGATAAAGATAAAAACATACATATATAGCGGCATCCAACCTAATTCTTCCATTGCCTTTTTGAAGGTCAGAATCTTCAATACGTCACATATCACGGTACTTTTCTGGCCAGTTGTCATGTTCTCCAGATACTAGAGCTAAACAAGGATTGGGATCCGGCATTCTAACCAGGTTGCGAACAAACAGGTAAAACATAACCTGTTCTTTCGAAGCAACTTTCGATTGAATGCTTGATAGACACTTGTCTTAGTACTCTACGCTACTATAACATGCGTTGAATAGTAGAGGGATATCATTTAGAACGTTATATATATATATATATATAAATTCTGACATATATATACATATACGTCTGGCAGCCCCTATGCGGATTTGGAACAAATTACCCTAGCAGCGCCTGGCTCTTACAAAGAATTGCAGAATAAATGATTTACATACAGACATGTTTGCTCTACGCGTATAAAGCTATAACGGGATATGATAAGATGACACTACTCGCGCCAACCGCTCTGGACGGCGTTGATATATTGGTCCTGACAGAGACCTGGGCGACGGCGTTTTTTGATTTACCAGGCTTCTACGCCGTTCATTGCTTTGCGGAAAGGGCGGTTGGACCCGGACGACCCAGCGGTGGGGTGTCCGTGCTGTACAATCATAGAGTGGGGGACCTTACCCCCTGTCTTGTCAGGAACAATCTAATCGCCCTGCGAGGCACTCGCTTGCGACTTGTAGCGGCCTACGTAAAACCTGCTGAAATAGAACCCACTCTCGTGCTTGTTGAAAAATTAGTCGGCGGTATTCAAGCGACGCTTCCATCTTCTGCTCCCCTAATCGTCGCCGGAGACTTCAACGCTCGTCTCGATCGTCCGACTTCTAGTCGTACAACAGCCCTACGCGACACCCTAGCGGACTACGGATGCTGGATAGTTACTCCAACATTAGTCCCGACTTTTCATAGCCACTCAGGGAGCTCGGTTATCGATGTGTTTGCAGTTAGTGTAAGCAGAGACCGAGTAAGCTACATGGGAGAGAGAAATTCCTTGAGGGAAGGCGGTCTCCTGCGAGCGCACATCCCCATTGCGTTAGACATCAATGTACCAAACGACCCAACTCGAGCCCTCAGAAAACTGCCACTATCGAGAAAACTGGACATTCAAGCTCTGCTGGAGCGTTCTCGTGAGGTTCTCCCTATCCCCGAGGCCCTGGACGTAGAACAGTACGCTGGCCTCCTAGTAGAGATTCTCCAATCCTCGGTTCGGCGGCCCAGCACAAGGAAACACCGTCCGTGGTTTAATCGCAATTGTCATACTGCTCGCGCGATCCAGGATGCCCTCCGACTTTTGGCGGAACTGCATCCTGTGGCCAGACCTTTAGCTGCCGTCTTCCGAACAGTCTGTCGAAAGACGTACATCCAGCAGAAGAAAAAATACCTAGAGCAACAAGAGGCCGTACTCCTGTCAGACGCAGAGCGAGCGCCATACAAATGGCTTACTCGCGGTGGACAGACATCTTGCCCTATTGGCTCCGTCGCACTCGTGGAGCACTTCACTAAAATGTTTGCCTCAAGTGACACAATCCCACTCGTAGTACCGTTGTTCGCTGCTGTCTGGGACGAAGAGACTACAGAGCAGCGTAACATGCTCGCCAAGGATTTCTCCATAAGAGAAGTCCTGCAAGCTCTGACGGGGCTCTGCTCTAATAAGGCCTCTGGACCGGACGGTATTCGGAACGAACATCTCAAAGAATCGCTCCTGTTAGCGCCGTGTTGGACAGCCTTATTCAACAAATGCCTCAACATAGGGTATCTCCCTCCTCAATGGCGAAATGCTACGCTACTGGTGATCCCGAAAGGCAAAGGCGACCCAACTCACCCGTCGGCCTGGCGGGGCATTGCTAAGAAAAGCGTATGCTACAAGCTGCTGTCCTCCCTGATAACAAGAAGGTTAACCGACTTCCTGGAGGGCACAGACGTCATCCCTGACGAACAACATGGATTTCGAAGGGGTCGCTCGACGGCAACAGCGTGCGGGATTCTTTTAGAGGATGTTAAGGAGACCCTCTCTAGACAAGGTCAATCCTTGTACGCGGTTTTCGTCGATTTCAAAGCTGCTTTTGACACCGCTCCTCGTGATCGCGTGCTCGATATGCTAGCAGTGGTTGGCGTTCCTTATAAAATTCTTAATCTCGTGGGGGCAATCTTACAGGAGAACCGTGTAACCATCGACGATGGTGTCTCGGAATTGCCGGCGTTTTCGCAAACAACCGGGCTTGCGCAGGGGGACAATCTAAGCCCGCTTCTCTTCTCTGTACTTCTGAAAGACTTCCCAAAACAAATACGAGGATCAAGAGACCTCGTTAAGGTGCTACTGTACGCTGACGATTTAGCTATCTATGGGAGAAGTCGTTTTCAAGTTCAACAAGCGCTAGCGAGGCTGAGCACAGCCGTCACGGGTCTTGGGCTAACAATTAACCTTGCTAAAACGGAAGCACTTAAGTTCCGAAGAGGGGGCAGAATTGCACGGGACGATACTCTTCACATTGGAAGCTACTCTCTTTCTTATGTGAACAACTTTTCTTATTTGGGGCTAACACTACCGTACAACGGGGTAGGGTTCTCAAGACACGTTATGGAGAGATGTAGGAAGGCCCTGATAGCGGCAACGTCTATCAAAAGCCCACAGCGTCTATCCCTCGCCACGGCCATCCGCCTCTTCGACTTGAAAGTTGCTCCTGTCGCCACTTACGGAATTAACCTAATATGGGAGCATCTGACTATGAGAAACCTGGATCAACTAAACCAAGTAAAAGCAGCCTTTCTCAAACGGACCCTAGGACTCCACACGTCAACGCGCAACCGACTCGTTTATCTACTAGCGGATTGTCCGCTCCTCACGGAAGATTTGAGGCGTCGTTTTAACCTCCCCCGCACCGCGGCCTTTGACGAGTGCATTAAAAGATGGGAAGCAAAAATGGCCGAACTCGATCCGGAATTGTTTAACACCGGCGCAATGAGAAACGGCGAGTGGAAGGGACCAGACCGTACTAACAGACATGTGGTAACACGATTTGCTGTGCATGGTTTTCACCACACCCTATGTAGACGGTCTGAGTATCATGACGAGTATGACAGCTGTGTTTGTAACCGTTGCGGAGAAGCCTGCACTAGATATCATGCTGCAGAATGCCCCTTTGTGCAATCATTGAATGAACTAGCCCGCTTATGAGGGCTTTCTTTTTATCCTAACTCGTACCATTTCGAGAATTGTTATGTTGTTGTTATATTACTAATATTCTTTTACCTGTTTTATCTGTTTTATGTCGTTGATGTGCTACTCTACATGAGTGAATAAATGATGAATTGAATAACGGGATATAACATCCTCACTCTATACCATACTGGTCCTCTTCGCCATGTTTGTTTTGGAGGGTCGTCCGGCAGACAATCGTATCGATTCTTCTTGCTTTGCACAAGAGGCAGCACCGATTGGCTGCTACAAACTACAAATCGTACTTTATTCTGATAGCGTAAAAAATAAAAATAAATACTGATATAATAAATTTGAGAATAAAAATGCGATTTAAACGTATCTTAGACTCTTACGGTATCCTATCAATAGGTATTTGTACTAAGTGTATTTTGAGTGCGGCCGGGGTAGGGTAGTAATGGATTTCCTCACAGAAGAAAGCCGTTATTGCTGATATTTCATTGAATTAGCGCATGTATCGATGTTAAAAGCCGCTCTACCCTCCGAAGTTTTTACAGGGTACACAGTTGTTACTCTACGAGATTTTGCGCCAGAGGCAGCAATAAAGCAAGCATACGAAGATGTTAACTTTAGTTATACAGAGTTAAGAAGACTTCTTATTCTATCCTATAATTTAATTAAGATGACATGGTATTCATTCCTATAATTTAAAAAAGGCAACTTGCTATTCGTTCCTATAATTTAATCAGGACGACGTGTTATTCTATCCTGCTTGAATGTGTCACTTACACGCACTTAGTGCTTGATACGTTTTTGTCTACAATCGGCCAATTACTGCGCATGGTGCGACGCTAGACTGGGTGCGTGAAGGGCATGTGCGCACTCCCACACTTATACAGCCAGTAAGTAAAACACTGCTAGACGAATTGATAAAAAAACGACCAACCGACCATCGACCAATGGCCAACCGATCATCAACCAAATGTTGATCGTGATATGCATGAAATGCAGCCGCGACAAGCCATTTTTTGCCCAGCAAGATGGGCCACTGCGACCCTTGGAGCCGTGCCATGGGGACACCAGCAGGAGCAGCGGCAGCAGCAGAAAAGAAAGTACTGTCGCATCCGCCATAGAAGCTATGGTAGAAATCTTTAGTTAGTCTGAGTTTGTTGCTTGTCGAAGTCTCTTATTGCGGCTCCAGTGCTGTCCAGCCGGGGAGAGGCAGGCAGATAGGTCATGAAGTGTCTGATTAACGACGGCCCGGGGGCAAACCACAGCGACGCCGATGGCAAAATTTTGTGGTCGTGGGGGTGGCGGCGTCGGAGACGGTGGGGTATGTGATAGGTATATATCTATTTATTAAAATAATCTACACACTGACTCACTCATACGTTGATTGATGGCGAAGCTGGGAACTGAAATTGATCACGTTTTGGGGGCGCGTACCGCCACAAGATCTCCACTGGCATGGCCAGACGAAACGTGCCCGTGATGAGGCCAACAGCAGTAGCAATAACATCACCAACAGAGAACAACAGGAACCACCCGCAGGACCCCGCAAGCTAGAAGTGGGGCAAGCGAGTCTTCTTCTTCGCCGAACATTCAACCTAGGGCGGATGATCAACAAGATTCAACCAAACCCCCCTGTTTAACAGCCCTAATTGATATCGCTACTGCTGATTCTAGACTCTGTTCGAGCTGACCCTTAGCCAACATTAACCGTCGACGGATTTACTTTCGCGTTGGTTCGTAAGACTGGCCTCATAATTACAAGTATGCAGCGCCGGGGCTCAAATCCGTGCGTCCTATGTGTCTCTTCCTGTCGGAAGACGCACGCAAACATACCACGCCATCGGGCTCGACGCTGCTGCTAGACCTGCCGCTGCACAGTAACCTGGCAATAATTCGTTATGTGTTTGTAGTTTTCTAAATTATACCCAATAAAAGAATGTAAAGTATGTTACGGCGTTTAGACGACGAGTACTAATAAATTATTATACCGGCAATTTGCGCCTCGTAACATGTCCTAATGCATTGTTTTTTAGGATTGTAATTGTCATTTTTTTAGATATTTTTTCTAAGTGTATAGTATCATTTTAGAGACATTAGTTAGATGTCTCTAAAATTAGGGTTTTATCAAACAATATATTTTAAGATTGGATTCTATTAAATTAAGTTAATTCTGGAATGTCACATCGTGGGAAGACATAACATTTAATATTTGCTAGGATATTCTTCAAAACTTTCTTATTCTCAATCTAAAATGTCTTCTTTATATATGCGTCAGTTGTGTGTGGTAGTAGTTAGCATAGTTGTTACTCTAGAACGATCGGCGCAGACGCGATGTTTAATGAGTATCCTTGGCGGTCCTATTAGTACGCGGGCCACACACTGCGTGTAAAACTTTGATGTAATGGCTTGTAGTCTCGAAGGGTTTACCCAAAATGCTGTCACCCTTATACAGTCAGGTCTATGTGCGCGATCAAAATTGGTATCCTTACAAGGAAGCGGCTTAATTGATTTAAAGTCTGCGATTTTGATTAACCACGGCAGCAGTGTCTTCGGTCAATTAAAAATACATGCTTGCAAGCTATTCGTTCGTATCCTTGATTACGTGAAGATTAAGTGTATATTGTGGTTTAGTAGAGTTTGCTGCAAGAAAAAAAAATGTGGTTTATTTCAAAACCACGCCAACCATTTTACTCTTCCAGTTCCCGACTAATTTATTAAACAGTAATATTATAGATAAAGATGAAAAATGGTAGAATAATGTAAAAGCATAATCTTTGAGAAAGGCTTATCTCGCCTTACTATCAAGCACCTTCATAAGGTTCACGTAGAACTCCCCATGAATCAGCTACTTGCAGAGCTAAGCCGTTTGCAGGTCGGCTTTTTATTACAAACCGGCTGGTTTCTTACAAACCGGCTTGTTGTTTCTTACAAACCGGCGGCTCGTTGTTTCTTAAAAACCGGCAGCTCGTTGTTTCTTACAAACCGGCGGCTCGTTGTTTCTTACAAACCGGCGGCTCGTTGTTTCCTACAATCCGGCGGCTCGTTGTTTCGTACAAACCGGCGGCTCGTTGTTTCTTACAAACCGACGGCTCGCTTCTTGCAAACCGACGGCTCGTTTTTTACAAACCGGCTCGTTTTTTACAAACCGACTCGTTTTTTTTTTCAAACCGGCGGCTCGTTGTTTCTTACAAACCGGCACTCGTTGTTTCTTACAAACCGGCGGCTTGTGTTTTTACAATTGGCGGCTCGTTGTTTCTTACAAACCGGCGGCTCGTTGTTTCTTACAAACTGGCGGCTCGTTTTAACAAACTGGCGGCTCGTTGTTTCTTACAAACCGGCTCGTTTTAACAAACTGGCGGCTCGTTGTTTTTTACAAAACGGCTCGTTTTAACAAACCGGCGGCTCGTTTCCTACAAACCGGCGGCTCGTTTCTTACAAACCGGCATGTTGTTTCTTACAAACCGGCTTGTTGTTTCTTATAAACCGGCGGCTCGTTGTTTCTTACAAACCGACGGCTTGTGTTTTTTACAATTGGCGGCTCGTTGTTTTTTACAAACCGGCGGCTCGTTGTTTCTTACAAACCGGCGGCTCGTTGTTTCTTACAAACCGGCGGCTCGTTGTTTCTTACAACCTGGCTCGTCTCTTACAAACCGGCTCGTTGTTTCTTACAAATCGGCGGCTTGTTGTTTCCTACAAACCGGTGGCTCGTTGTTTCTTACAAACCGGCTCGTTTTTTTACAAACAGGCTCGTCTTTTACAAACCGGCTCATTTTTTACAAACACGCTCGTTTTATACAAACCGGCTCGTGTCTTACATATCGTCTCGTTTCTTACAAACCGGCTCGTTTTTTACAAACCGGCTCGTTTTTTACAAACCGGCTCGTTTTTCACAAACCGGCTCGTTTTTTACAAACCGGCTCGTTTTTGTACAACCCGGCTCGTTTTTTACAAACCGGCTCGTTTTTTACAAACCGGCTCGTTTTTTACAAACAGGCTCGTTTTATACAAACCGGCTTGTTTCTTACAAACACGCTCGTTTTTTACAAACCGGCTCGTTTTTTACAAACAGGCTCGTTTTATACAAACCGGCTTGTTTCTTACAAACCGGCGGCTCGTTGTTTCTTACAAACCCGCACTCGTTGTTTCTTACAAACCGGCCCTCGTTGTTTCTTACAAACCGGCGGCTCGTTGTTTCTTACAAACCGGCACTCGTTGTTTCTTACAAACCGGCGGCTTGTGTTTTTTACAATTGGGGGCTCGTTGTTTCTTACAGGCCGGCGGCTCGTTGTTTCTTACAAACCGGCGACTCGTTGTTTCTTACAGGCCGGCGGCTCGTTGTTTCTTACAAACCGGCGGCTCGTTGTTTTTTTACAAACCGGCGGTTCGTTGTTTCTTACAAACTGGCTCGTCTCTTACAAACCGGCTCATTGTTTCTTACAAACCGGCGGCTCGTTGTTTCCTACAAACCGGCTCCTTGTTTCCTACAAACCGGCTCCTTGTTTCCTATAAACCGGCTCGTTGTTTCTTACAAACCGGCTCGTTTTTTACAAACAGGCTCGTTTTTTACAAACCGGCTCATTTTTTACAAACAGGCTTATTTTATACAAACCGGCTCGTTTCTTACATATTGGCTCGTTTCTTACAAACCGATGGCTCGTTTTTTACAAACCGGCTCGTTTCTTACAAACCGGCTCGTTTTTTACAAACCGGCTCGTTTTTTCAAACCGGCTCGTTTTTTATAAACCGGCTAGTTTCTTAGAAACCGGCGGCTCGTTGTTTCTTACAAAACGACGGCTCGTTTTTTACAAACCGGCTCATTTTTTACAAACAGGCTCGTTTTATACAAACCGGCTCGTTTCTTACATACCGGCTCGTTTCTTAGAAACCGGCGGCTCGTTGTTTCTTACAAACCGGCACTCGTTGTTTCTTACAAACCGGCGGCTCGTTGTTTCTTACCAAACGACGGCTCGTTTTATACAAACCGGCGGCTCGTTGTTTCTTACCAAACGACGGCTCGTTTTATACAAACCGGCTCGTTTCTTACATATCATTTCGTTTCTTACAAACCGGCGGCTTGTTGTTTCTTACAAACCGACGGCTCGTTTCTTACAAACCGACGGCTCGTTTTTTACAAACCGACGGCTCGTTTTTTACAAACCGGCTCGTTTTTTTACAAACTGGCTCGTTTTTTTTCAAACCGGCTCGTGTTTTACAAACCGGCTCGTTTCTTAGAAACCGGCGGCTCGTTGTTTCTTACAACCTTACAGAGGTGCTGCTTCCTGCGCAGCGTCCGATATTGCAGTGGGCCTATTTTCACCGTACACTTTTACGCCACGTGGCGCTATTGCGCATAGCCGTTTCATCCATCATGCTGCAACTTGTCAGAAGATAATACCATTTGTACGTTTAACTAAATCATCGTTCTTAGTATGTGCGTATAGCGCGTATGATGATAATAACGTTATCTCTCAGTGTATGTCTTCGTTAACTGTGCCATCACGCACACGAACGAGGCGGACGGCGAATGGAGGAGCGAAAAAGAGAGCATTTTTTTTTAGAAGCTCAGGAGTACGTACGACAGACCAGAATACGCCCCTACTCCGTGGCAAACAGATTGATGACTATATAATATTTCTGCCATGCAACAACTAAAACCAATGAGGCGGTTAGGAAATACAGCAGTACATACAACCGGCGAGAGAAGCAAAGCGACGAGACAGAAAAATAAAGAGGATAGAACTACATAGCGAGAGCAATAATAATAATAATAACAACAACAACAACATTTCGATCGTTCGATCATCCTTGGTTGATCTTTTACGTTGCCATCATCCTTCGTGGTGTGGCCAAGCTATGGCCATTGTTGTCCATCGATTTTCTCGGAGAGAATCGACTCCTCGAGAGAGAGATGTGAGCCCGGTTCCCTGTTTGTCCCTTGTTTGCGTGATTCCCTCCTCTCCCCGCCTCTCTATCTCTCCCCCCCTCTCTCTCTCGCTGCGCCTGTATTCGTCGTTTCTTGTTGGTCTCACACTCTCACCTTTCGCTGTTTCTTCTTCTTGTTTGTCGTTTTGTCCGTCTTTATCTTTTCCTTTCTCTCTTTTTCTCTACGTTCTTCAGTCGTTTGTTGCTTTTCTGAAGAGTGCTGTTAGAAGGCAAGCGCTAAAAGGCGGCTGGTTGCAACTGGCGGACCGGTGTCCGCTCGTCGCCGTCGTCACCGTCGTCGTTGTCGTCGTTGACTTCGTTCGTTCATCGTGAAAAGGAAGGAAGGACCTCCCCTCCCTTTTCCTCGTTCTTTTTTGGCTACATCTTATCCCGTTTTGCTGACGCCGAAGCCGGCGATGCCGGTCGCCGCCGCCATAGCCCCGGGGCCCCAGGGCTGGAAAACACTTCATCGGTCCGCTATCGAAGACCGTCATTCGTCCCACCCCTTCCTTTCCTGTTGGTTTCGTCTCGGCAGTGAGAGCCGACGAGCCTCTCTCGTATCGCCGTCACTGTCAATATCTATTCTTCTCTCTCTCTCTCTCTCGAGATAGATTCTCACGTACAGGCGCTTTACGGTGCCCCCGCGGCGGAATCACTTAACATCCACTGACCCATTGACTGTCGCGGCAGTGGTTCCTTCTCGGCCAGTCAGTCCCCTTCTTCTCTCTCGTTCGCTCAATCATTCCAGGGTTGTTTCTTTCCCTCCCTCTATCCTCTTACTATACCCCCCCTCTCTCTCTCTCTTGTTTTCCCCGTCGTCCCCCGTATCGTGTCTGCTTGTTGTTCCTCTCTGTCGTATTTTCTATGCTGCCCCCCCCACGCCCCTTCGTTCGGTATTCTACTCCTCCCCCTTCATTCGGGGTATCCTACCCAGCATGCCTTCGTTATCCTACACTCCACGCTTTCGGTATCCTACACTCCACGCTTTCGGTATCCTAGTCTTTGCGCTCCGTTGTCGTCTACTTGCGCTGTCGTCGTCGTCGTCGGTGGCGTTCACGTCTCGTCTTCCGTTGTTAGTTGTCGTCGTCGTCGTCGCTCAGCGCCATCTCTGCACTCCGATCTATTTGTACGACGGCCGATCTCGGCCCCCACTCGGCGGACCGGATCGAGAGACGCCGACTCGCTTTAGATGCTGAGATGCTGATCAAGAACCACCGCCGACGACCGCTGTCAGCCGGGAAGGAAAGCAGGCAGCCAGCAAACCAACCAGTACGACCAGCGTCTGTGATGCCACGCCAGTATCCTGAAACGCTTCATGCTGATGTCCTGCGGCGTCATGGTCCCTCTTAGAGCCGCTGCAACTGTTCGACAACCACCGCGCTTCCTGCGGCGCCGATTCTGCGGTAACGCTCTAGTTCATCGAGAAAGCCAGCAGCAGCTAGCTGGATGCCGAGCTACTCCGAGCCATCAGCACAGAACCAACCGCCTGCTTCCGTTGTTTCCCACGACGAAACGGCTCGAAAATCGAAGCTCCTCTCCACGCCCCGCTCTGCCCCGTTTACCCCTCTCATCAAACTGCCTACTTGACCAGCCCCGAGCACAACGAAAGAAGACTTCAACTATAGAGATAACGTGCGGGGGGGGGGACTATGTGTTGCGCTATTTATATCGTTGTTGAGACGACATGTTTATTCGTTAATGGGTAGGCGTTTATCACCTACTACTGCGATAAACGATTTGCGGCGTGCGTAATTAGTCTGCTGCGTTAATATATAATGAGGGCGTTTGTGACTACCCTTTAGAGCTGTAACTGCGTGGGGCAACAATCACAATTGTAGTACTATTTGCAGCATAAACGTGGGTAGTAGGAATAACGTTAAGTCGTATTAGATAATACCAATACAATGTTAGTCACCATTTTAAAGCTATGTACAGCAACCAGGTATTGCGAAATTGCTATCCCTAATGAGGCCGTGGAATGTCGTCATGTAGATAATCTTGTGTGCATGTTTGCCAATTCCATACGTGACGTTCACGTTGGCGTGGGATCTTGACAAATATTTGATTTGCCTACATTCGTTACTTAAAGTAACTCCTGTCTAGCTTACGCGCCATTCGAGTTCGAATATAAATCTAGTACGTCTATTTCCCAATGTGAATCACGCCTTTGTCGTCTAAAGGAGAAACCAATTGAGTATTACTTCAAGGTAATTGAACACTTCATCCATAAGCTCAGTTACTGATTAAGAAGCAAGAGAATTCTTCGCGTGCAAAACCTCGACCTTGCAGTATAATGAACTTTTACTTTGCAGGTGGTAGGTTTGAAGTCCTACGACTTGTAATTTCAATGTGCGTGCAGATACTTCACGTTTTTCTTCCTTTTGTACAAAGGGATCAATCTCACGACAGCATGTTCCAGGACAAAACCACGATTATAGCTTTACTCCTCTGCTTCGTTTACTGCCGCATAGATGTAGCGGCAGACAAGACCTTTGCCTTCGGCGTTCTCCAATCCTCGGGTGCTACATTCAATCAGTGCTGTGTTCAATGCACATTACGGGTTCAATGCACACACGCGATTTCCTAATTACATCCCTACTACACTACATGTCTAAAGCGATGTACATTCAATTATTGAGGGCGGGCGACACAACTCAGCAAAAAAGCATCGCTGCATGGCAAGCAGGCAAGGGTTGGCATATAAGCTTCTCTTCTACGTGTCGTGAGAGGTAACAGTTGCCAGGGTTTGTCGGTTCCTCAGCTGTAGCTATCTTCTGAAACGCCCAGCGGCGTATTTCTCATTTAACAAAGTTTTGCAACTCTAGGTCATTTGCTGCTCTTTTGGTTTCAATATCTACGCGTTTGTGCAGTATCTGTCGAATAATATTTCATAAAAATACGTAAATAGGTTGTTCTCAAGGACAAGATTGGCTGCAAGATGTTTTATGCCTAGCAGTTAAAGGACTTACCTAAGCAATACAATACTATGACAGATATAGTAAAATACTTTTAACGTACATAGCATATAACCTGTCCCCTAAAAAACATCTATTCTATAGGTTTACCAGCTATACGCAGTTGCGACGTTATGCCTATATTTTTGTAATAGTTACACCGGGCGTCTTAAAAAGGAAGGTAACAAAAAATTGTGTCCGCTCTGGGATCACCTATTTCCTCTTGCGCTTATTGTTCTCAGACAAAGGATTAGGTTCTGCCCGCTGTTCGACCACGCGTCTAAGTGGCCCTACCAGGCTAGGGGCACTTTAAAGCTCACGTTCTATAGGTAAGCCTTCCACTTACTATACAGTGTAGTGTTTGTGCTAAGCCATCTATCTGGACGTGGACAATATATTGCCAGTATATTAGCCAATCGCTCGTGCAGTTGGGAGTGAATTTCTAGTGAGCTATTTGCACTTTTACAAACAGTGTAACATCTCACTAGACTGAATGCAGTACGTAAACCCCCGCTAGCGTACATACTTTTGAATGTGTGTACTCAGATTTAAATATGCCTGCGTTTTGGCGCGACCGCGCTGTCCAACAGATTCTACTACATTTCGGGGGACAATAGTCGGAGACGGCACAGCTTTATATCCAAAGGTAGCCGAGCGCAGGTTCGGTTCAGTGTTTTGCTCTTTGTAATTATATCGATTCTCGGTTTTATTTCTTTCTATCTTCACGAACGATCCTAGCCGGCCTGTCTACTAAACCAAAAACATGATGTTTCTTCACTGACATTATTGCAATGATTTCGCGTGTAATGAGTACAAGAGATGGCGTTCCATAAATAAGGCGGAACACTCATATGTCATATGAAATGGCAAACGTGCGTTATCCAAGTGACAACATCTTGTGGATTAGAAGGCTAAGAGAATTGCATCAACTAACTGCGCAAAATTTGTTCAGGAAAGTTTATTCATAAGATTCATCTCACGCAATGACATCGACATGCTAGTAAAATGTAGTACATTTAACTGCAACGTACACAAATCTCTTCCAGCAATGTTTGCACAAATTTCTGTTGAACAGCCCATCGAAAGATACTCTTTATACTGTCAATTAACTCTTGGTTAGTAGAGCCACTATGCTATGAATTAAACTACACCAGAAATAGCACTTTTTTTATGCTTCCAAAATACGTTTAGCATAAAGACCGTTCATGCTTAACGCATTTTGGAAGGTTCACGGTAATTTAAGGAAAAATCTTAGGCGGCACCACATGGAGCAGCCGGTCTGCAACTCCGTCAGGAGTCGTCATGGGTTTCATTCCGACAAAACATATAACAGCTAAATACTAAGTAGTTTCTCTTGTATAACCCCCCTCATTAAAAAAACAGCTCGGTAAACTTAAGCAAACGTACGTCTTTATAGAAACTAGATCAGTTCACTTACATAGGGAGATAGTGGTTCATTGACAATCGACGAATGGGAAGTTTTTTTTTGGAAACGGATGCACGACAGGCCGCCATACCGTTCAGCATGACTGTACAAGACGTGACAACTGATACGTCACCCATAACGATCGGCAGTTTCCATGTTTTGTCCTTAGCAAAATACGTTTTTACACATACCGCGTCGTTACACGTCATGGCTTGCAAGTGTACCATGCTAGCGCACCCTAAGTCAGCTTCGTGTCACATTCTAAATAACGTTCGGCTATATGTAAATAATGTCTTATAATTTTGCATAATAGCATTTTCTAGAGTTTCAACAAGAAAATCGCCCAACACGAATTAGTTCGCACAGTAAAAAAACATTTGATTTAAATTTCATTTATTTGCTTTAAAAAGTCCGGCACACGTTCAGATTGTATAGTGCATGCTTAGTAGGATAAGCGAATCGTGCGTGCTATTGGTGTGGACAGATCGAAATGTCTGCACGATCTATGATTCTCGGCGTTTTACACAACTATTAAAAATGCGGTAGTTCCCGAAATAATTACAAGTATCTGTAAACGCACTTTAAACAATATAATATTACACTCGTTTATATCACAGGATTTTTAAAAAGTTTTTGAAAAATTACTCTGTCAAACGAGACTACTAGATAATTAATTGGCAGGCGGTGAGTGAAAGCGGGCTCTGCAAAATGTTAAATTTTGGATCGCGATCCATAAAACATAATACTGGCAAATTAAAAGCTAGAAGTACAATAGATACCGAAGGCGTACAACTACTGACTTAAAAACGCAATTTAAAATAGTTCTAGCAATTTTAATGGTCATCCCATATAATTTCCTTAGAGGAAGATTGCGCAGCATATTTTTGAAGCAACAAAAGCTTTGTATACGATTTGTTTCCAAGTTTGTTGAAGTCCAAACATGTTGATAATTTTATTACATCTCATAACCTGTGTGTTTTATTAATTTATGTGTGTTAGATTTCATAATCTAGGGTTTTTGAAACATAGTGTGGAATCTCAAAAAAATTAATAGAGATTTTCAACAATACTTACAAATATTATCATATTTACAGCAAAATGAGTATTTAAGTTTATTGGTTTGAATCAGTATATTGCATAGGCAATCGTGATATTGGCGTTGTCTGGCTCCAGTTCTGCTCCAATATTTGTCTGACAGCATTTTTTTACGCCATAGATTCCCACTTTAGTGCTGCTTCCTAAGATCGTTTAGTTATCGCTGACGCAGCCATGTATTGCTTACTGTAAGCGTCCCACCGGTACGGTGGTAGCTGATTTTTTCGACCAAGCTCTCTGTCTTTGTGAGAACATCCCTTTTTTCCCCGCGATCAGACAAAAAGGGCGGTAGAAAACACATTGGCACTGCTATGACGCTAGCAGTAGGATTGGAAGCTAACAAATAGTTGCCGCATTAGAGGCAAGCATTTCCTTCTAATCGCCGCAAGGGAAACGAAGGGTGAAAGGCAGAGAGAAAGAAAATAAGTGGTTGCAAAACCAAAGCTAGCGTGATCATCAAAATAGGAAACCGAACCGATGGCCGTAATGAGGGCACGCAACACAATCTACAAGCTAGACAGACTAACCGTAGAAAACGCTTTCAAACGAAAATGAATACGGTTAGAAGGCTTGAGGCTGTACTTGACAAAAACAACCCCCATTAGGACAGAGGTCCGCGATTGTTAGCGTGTTCAGGTGACCTTTCTGTACGATACCTACTTGCATAATTTATCAACTTCACAATAAGAAAAGAAAGTTTAACAGTTATGCATTTGAGTATGAAAACCTATCGCTGCATAAGCAAAAAGCTACGTTACCGCTGAATAGTCTTAGTGGATACAAAAATGTTTGCCTCTGTTTACTGACTTTTTATATTATATATAATATTATCGTAGCATTTGTTAGATTATTTGGCATACACAGAGAAGATGTAATCTTTTTGGAAATCCTTAAATAGCACCTATTTTATTTAAAACAAAAAATACCAGTAGGAATAGAGTGAGTGGGATTCAGGCTAAGCCCAGTATTAAGGTTCTGCTCTGGCTCGCCTTAATATAGACCTGCACATATGTATACATATATTTTAATGACGAATATTATAAAGTTTAGACAGGAAGGTCATTTGGCGGCTGTCCACCGCCGATGTGACACATTGCGATGGTCCGCCGCTGGAGTTCGTAAATTCTTTCCCGTATGCTGGGTTACGAGTCCATTATACGAGACAGTAGACTTCATTACATAGTTGACGAGGCGGTTCGGTTAAGCCTAGCTTCCCTATACAGGGAGGCGGGCGGGCAACGTACGTGAACCAGCCTGCGGTTGGGGCGATCTGGCTCCTCGTCGGTAGGGCTGTTCCAAAGTTGGCCTATAGCCTCGACAAGGTGTAGAATCATTTGACTTCGGCAAATATTTATTAGCAGTATTTTGTTTATAAAGCGAGCTTTGTCTTTCAATTGAGCTACCCTACGCATATGCCGTTGCCGGAGTGCCTACTTATTGTGGAAGTAGCTCCACCTTGATTTAAGTGGGCGAGTGTACCGAGTCTATCAGACGACTCGTGGTCAACTGGGAAGGCAAATCTATAACAGGCCAAAGAAGAAATTGGAGATCTTTAATGTACATACGGAATCGCTTGCGATGGTATTACAACGTGTACACAACAAGGTACATCTTCTTACACGGCTACCGATGTGTTAAACACTCTGCAGCATTTGACCGTCCGGCGCCTACAAAGCGCTCACCCCTACCGTATCTCTCTTGCTGGAGCGGTGAACGACGAGGCGCAGAAGACAACAAATAGTTGACATGTATACACTCCGTTTAATGAAATAGATGATGGTGATGCTAAATAATTGAGTACGCGTGCTAAACCCCACGCAGCTTAATCGATAGCTGGTGTACATACAAGGCCTCGGTGAGGTTGAGAACAACCAGCGGAATCTCTGTCGGTCACACCAACTCGCTGGTGACCGACAAGCAGTGAACTCCCACCAAGGTTAGTTCTATGCACGCAATCATACGACTGTCGACTTTAACCATCGGCCGGCGCAAGCATTGCGTCGATTGAATCACACCTAGTAGAATAGATTATCTCACATTGTCGTCATCTTTCATTCACTTGCTACAGGGCGCCTGATTTGGAAGCACGGTGATCGCATACAGACTAAATCAAATTATGAATTTAATATGAGCACGCAGATTTTCATTGTGAAAATATGCCAATGCTTCAAGGCTCCAAGTGAAGTAGACCGTTGCTTCTATGATTTTTTTTCTCAATTTGCTACGTATCGCGGCATTTGACCCTCATACCAGGCGAATGTTCTTTTGCGGTGACATGGGAGCTGCAAGCAAATAGCCTGATATGCCTGGTGTAGTCAATTATAGCGCAACACTGGCCACCACTTGGAGCTACATTGGACAAATACAAGAAACGTGCAGTGCAGCTGAATGGCGCTGCTAAGCCTGAAGTCAAGTGCCGGCAAATGTCGGAATCTGCCGTAGCCCAGGGAAAATCTGGAAAATACCTATATAGCTGACGGTTATTTTGCCGGTAACTGAAACAGTCAAGCAGGGAACGAAAAACAACGTATGTAGAATCATGACAATTTGTAAAGAAACGTACAACATTTTCTATTGATTTTTTAGAAATATATGTAGACAAATATTTTTGAATTGAATATTTGAGACGCTCGGGGGGCCTGGCCCTGAGGCATGGTCGCTCCTACAGAAGATTGGCAGACGAATCGACAGGGGACAATAGAGCTTTTGACTTTCTACTTCAGCGGCTATCGCTGGCGGTTCAGCGCGGCAATGTGGCAGCAATTATGGGCACAATGAGGGGTTGCCTTGGTGATAAGCTCGACTGGTAGCATTCCTCACAGGCCCTGGTGTAGTTAGTAACTTACGTTTCCCTGTAATCATAGAATTAAGTAAATTGAGACAGTGTCACAGACTATAGAAAAAGAAAAAAAAATAAAGATATATTATTATTATTATTATTATTATTATTTTCACATGGAAGGTGTGATTGTGTATCCTTGTTATTTCATGGTTACCGTCTAGCTCTTCTTAGCCCATCGCACCTAATATCGACGCGGCATTTTCTCTGCGAACTGCCAATGAAAGCAGCTGCCTCAGAAATTCGTCTTCGCGTATATCCTCGGTGCCTGCTTGTCTTCGATCACTTAAGTCTTTTATAAATTTCCCTCCCATTGTTTCTATTACAATCGGCACGAAATTATATCTAGGCTCTAACTCTGTGTATTTACGCCACTTTTCTTTTTCTGCGTGTTTGGCAACCCAATCACGCCTCTGTCGCGCTGTGGCATAAATAAGACGGTGCAGCCGTGCAGTGTATTATTATTATTATTATTATTATTATTAGTATTATTAACACCCAGGTGGGGTAAATTATAAATCGTACATCCATCACAACTAGTGGCTCTTTCACATCACTGGATCTTCTCTCATTTTGAGAATTCAGCTATTGACTGAACTGCTTGGCATGCTGGTGCGTGGTATTCATCGCAATGGCCTAACCATCTCCCGCACCTACATTACTCCTGAGGATCGTGGAATTCCTGCGTGCTGCATACCACGTGATGAAACTCGTGGGCTGCAAATGCCGTTGTCAGATGTTTACTTTTATATCCGGCTGCTCGCCAGGTCGTACTCCTCATTGCTACCGTGGTGTATATTTCTATGTACATATCCTTTAATTTCTCCGCCCACTTCACAGTGTAGCCTTCAAAGGCCGTTGTCCTAGGTTAACCCCATTGTACTTGTAATTCCTGTGTCATTAGAGTCCCCCACCCCCTCTAAGACACATAACAATACAATATGTCAGCGCTGTACAAATAGCAGTGTGGGCGTGCACATACCGAACATTTCCAGCCTTTTTTGTATCTTTGAACAAATGATGAGTTTACTTCTAAGAATTGCTGCTAAATTAGATTACGGCTCAGCCATCCGACATCATCCCAACAGCCGACTACACAATATTTATTAATTGTATACGTAAAAACTGAATTCCCGAAATGGAGAGTTGATCTATCTATAAATCTAAATTGGAGAATTCTATGTCCAAATATCTGCCCCATAGCGTACAGTTTATGCTTGATCAAAAAGAAAATTACATATATATATAAATATATATATGTATATATATATATATATATATATATATATATATATATATATTTCAATTTTTCCGAAAACGGCAGCTTTCAATTCAGCATTTATTTCACCACTATATATATATATATATATATATATATTGAGTTTAGCGATGGAGCAAATACGTTTCTGAGAAGCCTAACACAACTGGGGCACTTGCGAACCAAGTGCTCCCAGTTCTCAGACCGCTATAGCTATAATAGCATATACCTAAAGCGCTCTTTAAACTACCGATTGGATTTCGTTTGAACGGTGACAGCCCCCCTGTCGGCTATCGCCGTTAAAACTAATTTCAGTTGCATTTCCGGAGTTATCTGTCTCTTTGATTTCCCAGTAAACTTTTTGCGCATTTTGTCTGTCTTGTCGAGCGGCCTCTTGGGTACCTAGCGTAATTACGGAAAAGTTCGTCGTACATAGACGACTGGTCCTCAGCACGGGATAACGGAATTACGAGTTGCCCTTTGATGCAGAAGTGCGCTGTATGATCGAACGAATCCAGCTGCCAGTGTACTTGACTTCGTCTCAGAAAGCCGGCTCTCTTACCAAAGACCGACAATGAATCTCCAAAGCAGCGTAATCCCAGGTAATCTCTAGTCTCGAGTTTGTCTTGTGTGTGGCAGTTCGTCATGGTTGGGCGAAGCGGGCCGCTGGTCAACGTCCGCTTAGCGAGCGCCTTGGATTTGCCCAAATCTGACCTTCCCGTAATCTAGACTCTGTGGTCCTGCGCTGGTTCGAGGCTCTACACGAATAGAAACAGGAAGAGAACAAAAACGAGGAAAGGGACAGATAGAGAGACCCGTACAACTAAAACCCAAAGAGCAGAGCTTAAAGAAAGTTAGCCTCGGACAACGGCATTGGTACGGCACTTCTTGGCGACTTTGCTCTGCAACTTCGTTTGCATATGGAGCGATTTACGCTGGTCCACTTTCAGGTCCGATCTGCACACGGCAGTTGCGGCATCGGCCACCATTCGCATGTCAAAAAGCTTAAAATGTTTAATCGACAACCGCTATTCTTGAGAATAAAATTCACACTATTTAATTGGTGTGTTGTCTGCAGACAACGCTCCCCTAGCGCGTTGGTGGCTTGTTCTAAGTACTAGAGGTTGACGGATGTTATCACATCTAAGTTGTTGTCATAGTTATCACATTTAAGTTGTTGCCATAGTTTTTTTTTTAGATAGTTGAGGCCGTGGCCGTCAATACTAAATAAATTTCCGAGTATCATATGTCCATATGACAGTATGAAGGGCACACTTGGCAATCGGTAGACTTAGACTAAGCATTTTGCCCAAATTTAAATGGTTGGTATGCACTTAGCTGCATTCTAATCGGTCGTAAATAAATCATTCAAATAGCTACTAACATGCCTGGTGGACCGCGGACGTCTCGTTTTCCTCACCGGACACTGAATAAACACTGCCATCTGCGATGGTAGCGTATGAGCAAGACCTAAACATGTGTACAGGTAGCTATGTTCCTACTATGCAAAGGTTGTTTGAAATTTTTCAGCGAAAGCAATATGAAAGCGTGTTTCGATCTGCGCCTTAAGGTTCCCAACGAGCGTTATTTTTGTTACCTCGAGCGTAAGTTGCCCAACTCACTGCTCACTAGGCTGGTACTCTGGCCATGTGGCTCTTCTGACATATTGGCAATATTTTCTAGCCTTGCAAAGTAATAATGACTTGCTATGGCAGTGAGTATTTACACGATCGAGCGGCTTACAGATTCTAAACAGCCGAGTTTTTCGACCATCACGGTATTTCCGAATCTAGGGAAGTGGCTCAACGACCGCGTACAGCACACCTACGAAAATGACATGATGCTTGTTGCTAAGAAATTACACCTGGCATGCCACATGTCGGTTGCGTTTTTTAATACATTTTGTTCTCATATGAAAATCAAATTGGCTGGCAGCAACGTGATCAGCAGCCACAGCAGTCTTGCATATTTTTCGTTCATTGTCATACTTTCCACATTTATGTAGAGCATGCCAGATAGTATCGTCATGTACCAGTAATGAATCGCATAGTAGACTTTGAGCGATTCGAATGTAAACGCTTGTGCTTTGCGTAATCTCCGTGGCATACTGTAGCCTACGAATGGTAACCGCTTTCCTTCAAGAACAGGAAATAATATCCGGAGATCATTATAAAGAGAAGCCCTAATTATAGGTTTTGGTTTTATGAGATTCAATGGAGAGCACTAAATTAACATTTGCTGATATTTTAGGTATGTCACATTCAGGTCGAAGATTGCGCTGCTCGTATTTCATCCTACCTTCTTCAGACTAATCAGTAACAACTGCAGAGTGGCCTTTGAGCAGACATTTTATTTATTTATCTGTAAATGTTCATTTATTTTGTAGTATTGCAAGCAACAGGTGGCGGAGGAGAACTTCTTCCTTAGCCTCCCAATCGGTTGGAAGTTCTCCCCTTTCGAGAATAGCGTGACTGCAATTGTTCGTGTCGCAGACGCCGTCGGGGCACGCGGCGCATCCTGCGTTGGCAGTGGCCAATGCCGCATCTAACTCCCATCTTGTGCAATCGAAACCGATATCAGCAGAGTTTTCGTCGCGCTCACACTGTACAGGCGCTTAAGTGACAATCACTTGTATTTCAGTTCAGTTCAGTTTTATTAGTTTCAAACACACGTTCCTTACAGAACATCCGTGTTTCATACATTGTTTTACTTGTCATTCCAGTTATCTATATGTCATTAGTACTATTTGGTAATCCGTTTAGTCTGTATATAAAAAAAATATAATAATAATAATAATAATAATAATAATAATAATAATAATAATAAAATAATAATAATAATAATAATAATAATAATAATAATAATAATAATAATGACCTGCATATCATTGAAGAGTCTTATCGATCAAAGCATTGCTCATTGTGTAATTTTTGGTGCCATCTTTCCTTGAATAACTTAAGTGATGTACATTCCCGTAATTCATTATCGAGTGTGTTCCATAATTTGGCCATGGCCATATCAGGCGATTTAAGTCTATAGTTACGATAAGTATTGGGTATTCTAAGAGGTGGGCTGTTTGATTTCTGTTGGTGTTGAATGTAAAATAAAAAGATAAATCTGGAGGCAACATGCCACGGAAGTTTTTAAACGCAAGAATGCCTAATTCAAATTTGTAAAGTGATGCTATATTAAGCAGTTTGTGAATAGCATAAAGATGAAATACACTTTCATCCCTTCTGTAGCCAAAAATGGCTCTTAACGCGTTATTCTGTGCAACCTGTAGTTTATGTGCAAGTGTTGAAAGCGTTGACCCAAACAGTGGCAAGCAATATGTTATATAACAGAGGAATAATGATTTGTATACAATCAACATCACATCAGGGGATACGCCAACATTGCTTAATTTACTTAATTGAGGCACAATCTGTTCGAGTTGGTACTTAAGGTATTTATGTGATTTCTGTACGTCAGTGAGGGATCAAGGGTTACACCCAAGCATTTGTATTCGAATGCTTGTTTTATATTAGTATTATCGAATCTAATTTCTATTTGTGGGTTTATTGATCTTTGCCATGGAGTAAAGATTAACATTTTTGTTTTATTTATGTTTAAAGACAGTCTGTGTTTTGAATACCAATTTGAGATAAGTTTAAGTTGGCCATTTGTATACTCAACATCGCTAGTTAGATTTTGTAAGGAAAGTGGACAAAGAAAAGTGATGTCGTCAGCAAAAGCAATAGCCTTTAGTTCACTAGCCTTTAGAAGAAGTTAATAAATATTAGGAATAGTGTTGGTGAAAGGCTGGTTCCTTGTGGTGTACCGAGGTGTGGAGAACACGGAGATGACATAGAGTCGCCATTTCTGGTGATTTGTATCCTGTCGGTTAAATAAGAATTAAAAAACGCAATTGGGCCTTCAGCGAAATTCAGTTGTGCGAGTATATTGATTAGGATATTTTTATCGACCGAGTCAAATGCTTTTTCGATATCGACAAATATACCAGCAACAATTTGATTAGACTCCCAGCTTTTTGTTATATATTCCTGAAGATGGGTAAGAGCTAAATTGGTATTGCATTTACTACGGAAGCCAAACTGCATCGGACTAATAAAGTGTGTGTTGTCAAGATATAGTCGAATTTGGTCATTGATAATTGACTCAAACAGTTTCGCTAGGAATGGAACGCAACTTATAGGTCGATAATTGGTTGGTTCATTTTTATCTCCCTGTTTAAAAATTGGTGTAATTATTGCACATTTCAATTCTGCCGGGCATACTCCTTGTGCAAGACATTGGTTGAAGATAGCTGCGAGAATACTTGATATGTAGGTTATGTATTGCTTAATAAACTTGCCAGGAATATGCGTTTGACAGCCACTCATGTTTGCTTTAAGCTTACTTGATTTTAGTATAATTGCCTCGGGAGTGATTTCATCGAATGTGAATTTTTCAGGGGGAACATCTTGATGCGGATTAAATTGATTAATTTTGTAGTTGAATTCAGTTGTCATTGCCCCATATTTATTGCAAACTGCTTTAGAACCCATTGTTGCAAAATTTATGTTGAGTACTTCGGCTATCTCAGCAGGGTCAGTTGTAGATGTGTTGTTGCGGTTAATCGACGTAATTATAGTTTCTTTCTGTATATTTCTGCCACAAAGCATGTTCATAATCTTCCATCTCTCGCGAAGTGTAGAGGTATTAAATTTGTCCGCATAGTATTCTCTTTGTTTTTGAGCGCATGTTTTCTTATATAATTTAGATAGCTCTTTTAGTCTCAGCTTATCATATTTATTATTATACTTTTTAACTTTATTTGCTAGTCTGTCCTTAGCTACTCTCATCTGTATGAGTTCATGATCAAACCACTGGTCAGTAATTCGTGCGTGATTTAGCTTGAGTGTTTGGGCTGAAAGGGGAAATGTTCATTGTACAGATTGTTTAGTTTACAACTAAAAGCAGACAAGTTTGTCTGTGCAGAGTCACTGTTGATTATGTCAAACCAGGGCGTTGTAGCTAGTGCTTGTTGAAATTCTAGGTGGAGTTTTTTCTTGAAGTTTTCTGCGCGGTTCAACTTTAGTTTGAGTTCCCGCACATGGTGTATCCCCTAAACCAGTAAATGCCGCAAAAATTGGTCGATGATCAGGTGTAAGAACATCAATTGCGCCATATAATTTATTCAATATGGATTCATCATTGCGAATTAGAATGTTGTCCAGACAACTGCCGTTATCAGAAGGACGAGTTATGGTTTTTAGGAGTGGGCGGAGACCATGTGATCCGATGTAAAGAAGAAATTCAGAAGTTGTGTGATTAGATTTCAGTATATCGATATTGTAGTCCCCTAGAACAATTGTTAAGATGTTTGATGGGTAATCTAAAGTATTGTGTCTAGCGCTAGTTTGAAATTATTTAAGTTGCCGTCACTATTATAAAGTGTTATTACAACCAAATTGCGTCCTTGGATTTCAGTTTGGCAAGCTATCGCTTGAATGGTTTCAGATGCATTTGTATATTTGGTTATTTTATTCTGTGGCAGTTTTTCATTTATATATAAGATGACTCCTCCTCCTCGAGTTTTTTGTTTTCGAGATTGAGCTAAGTGTTTGAACCCAGCTATATTGTACATATGTTCTGTAACTTTTGTGCACCAGCTCTCAGAAATTGCAACAAAGTCAAGATGGAACGTAAACGATTCAATATCGTGTTTTAGATCATGGAATCTAGTATTTGCGCTAATATCCCTCAGGTTAAAGTGGCAAACAGAGATATGTTTGAAGTATTTTGGCAAGACATTTGCATTGTTTATACATTGGTTAGGAAAGTGAAAAAGTTGGCTGTTTTTTTCTTCAAGGTTTGAGACATCCTCATCAAATGGATTCATAGGCAGGTATCTTAATCGATAAAAAAAAAAAATATATATATATATATTAATAATAGTAGAAAAGTAATAATAATACGTGTAATTGTAATAATAGTAGTGAAAAGTAGTAACTATCTAATAGTGCTGGTAATGACTTTAGCGTCTTGTCTCAAACGAAAAGCGATGCTTCACTGTCTCGAGTGCTCCCTTATAAGCGGCTGTATGAGCATATATACATATATGCCCATACATCAATTTTATGTTGCGGTGAATGCACGTAGTTAGTAGCAAACATATTATAGTTATTAAATGGATATATTTTTTTTTAAATATTTGGTGATGCTGTATTGTATATTAACAAATATTGCGTTTTCTTGTAAAAGTGTATTTTCATTTATAGCTAGAGAGTATATGGTATATTCTTTTTATGTCGGACGTGGCAGCTGTTTTCAGTATCCCATCGAGCATATCAGTGAGCATATTGAGACTTGCATTGACCTTTCAGCTGACAGGCAAACTGCCAACAGCAAACATTGGGTTACTGCGTTTGACTTAATTCAGCTCCAGGCTTCCTCTAACCCTGTGTTTTACACCCAGCCTTTTTATTACTGACTTTACACATTTTACAAATCAGCAGAACTAGAGTGTACTGCACAAATCAGCAGAATTAGAGTGTATTGCGCAAATCAACAGAATTAGAGTTTATCTTTTTCAAAATGAATGTCAGCATCGAGTAGTTGGATAACAAGCTATGCTTAATAAATCGCTTTTTCATATGGGCAACTTTCATCGGTAGGCCAGCAAGTTTTGCATCGGGTGGAAGTAGATGTATAACCACCCTGATTCGATTGGAAGCTATCTTCTAGGACCGAGCAAGATGGCTTAGTGGCAAAGCCTTTGCCTTGCATTCGGGAGGACTGGGTTCGAGACCCAGACCGGCAACTCTTAAATTGGTTTGCATGGTTTCCAATTTAGACAAGGTAAATGCCGGAGTGGATTAAAATTAGCCATGACATAAAAAAAAACCGTACACGAGCAATTGCCTTACCAAAAATTATTTAAAAAAATCTCTGACGTCTGTACTGACTTCAGTACCAGCAGAGAGGCAGGCGTTCTGTGACAAAAAACCCGGTATCTCCTCCAGTCAGTAAACGTGAGCCCATCTTGACTTTCTGCCTAAGTATTACTGCTCTTCAGTATAAGTAGCAGCGGGCATCCTCTGAAAAGGTGGCACCGTTCTTAATCTCCACAGCGAAGTAATAGGTTAGCTCGTTGCTAGCTGCGACGACACCGGAATTCGGAGATTCCACAAGAGCAGAGCTGGAAACGGCCGCACGAATGTCGGGCTGCCGTCATCCATAATGGCGTAATCTTAGCTTTCGGGGTTGTCAAACAACCCTTCACTGCGCCTGTTAACATTTGCGCCCCGCCACGCAGAATGTTTTGGCTTAACATCGCCCTCCGAAATGAGTGACGTATTTTGAAATACCCTACTCATTAATTGAATGATGTTAACAGCTCTGATAGGTAAGAGATAAACATAGATTATATGATTATAGCAGTGTCGTGCAGTTTAGCAGATACCTTAGACAAGCGAGTACCGCCCACAGAGTCGAAAGACAGTCCACGTTTTACGTTTGCGTCAACTGCGAAATGTACGGCCAATAACGCTATATCTGTTGATTGACGATCGGTTTCAGCGCATGTGCCAAAACCATGGACTTTGATTTTTCTAGGATGTTTTCTCCGTTTAGACATATTACTTGATGCCACTCGTGCACGTTTCTTTTTATGACTGCACCATTCATCTTATGACTTCAGTCACAATTCCGATATGTATCAGTTGTTAACTATTAATTAAGATATTGTGTTTTCGGTTTGAAAGGAACTGAACAAGACGTTCAATTTTACCTTCCCCTTCCTATAAGTCTACCAGACGAGCCGCATCTGGTGTTCATCAGGCTGGAACCTTACAAAGAATTTTATGCCAGACTAAAAGGTCTGTAATGAACTAATTTGTTCAGACGAAGGAGGCGCCTGTCTTGAGTAGCCGCGCGTGGTCTATTTTTTCTTAAACGCTGGAACAGGTGGCACGTTACAGACCACTAGCTCTTTATCTTCGGAAACAACTTGTACCAACTGTCATGCTTTTCACTACGCCCACCTAAGTTGGTGCAGCGGTGGCTTGACCATAGCTAGACCGAAGGCGTACCTTGATCTTTATCTTTATCAGCATTGCCATCTGTTGCACAGTTGCCTGAGCGTGCCGTGACTTTTGAACCTCGATTCACGCGTGATAGACAGGCAGTTCGCACAGCGAGGACTATTTGTTCGTGTAGTCCACTATTAAATGACCTGTTTGACCACAAGGCTCGCACGATTTCCCGTTTTACTAGTGCATGCGGCCATTTTATGATCAGGCTTGAGACAAATCAGAAGGCACTGCATTATTGGTGATCTCAATGCTACCGGCCGGATGTTCCCATTGAAATGAAGATGACTTTTCATGCCCCCATTAACTTGAGATCCAGTTTCTCTGTACCACGTGCGACGGTGTACAAAATTCCATCCGGCATTATTTTTTAATTGTGCTACTGTATTAAACTCTTTACGCTTCTGCCACACCTTGAGCATGAAGTGTCTGCGCGACTTCAGATTTGCCTAATTACCGCTAATTATTTACTTTTTACTGAAGAAGTGTCTCGAGCATACTCTGACAGCTGACTCTTTGTGGCGGTTTTCTCCTTGCGCAATCTGAATATCTCATCTTCGGTCGGCACACGTGTCATACCCACGTCGTCACTTTCTACATGTTTTCATATATCCGCGCTCATGAACGCATAATTTCGCACGTTTTGCATGTTAATGCTGGCAGGACGCTTAGTAGCGCTCTCGCTCGCGATGTCATTCGTCTTGACGCTTCCTTTCAGTATGGCTCCCTTCGTGCCGTCTGCAAACCTATAATAGTATACTTAGATAGTCTCTATTGCGAAAACAGTTCGGTGTCCTCCTTTGCTGAGGCTTGTGCTCTTGAACTTGGTATCTAAAAGTCTGGTACAAGATGTTGAACCAGGCAGGTAGGTGTCTCGTGCAGGGTTTTTTGCCTGTCCATCCTCTTGAAACGAAGTTGCCTGATCGCCATTCCAAAAATCAGGAATTTTAAACCTGAATCCAGAACTTGGTATGACGTGGATATAAATTATATTACGGCGGCGAAAATGCACCAGCTGCAGTTTGGGACAATGCGGAGCACGACCCAGCTTTACAATCAGAGAGTACCCCCCACAAAGGTCTCGGTCAAGGAAGGGCCGCATGAGGCAGGTACATCCGACACAATTAACAACAACTGTTCTCGTTGAAAACCTCCTGAACTGAATAACAATAAATTGCTAATAGTGCCCATCGAATCTAGTGCACTGAATGGAATGTACGGGCGTATAGCCTGGGGCTAGCTGGCACGCTTTTGTTGCTTCCGTTGTTGAACTAACGATATCTATATTGCAGCAAATTGAAGTTGAATCGCTTGACTCGTAGCAGTTTCCACTGCATCGAGCAGAATGCTGCAGGGCTCCTAATGGTAAAGTGCTAACATTTTTCAACAGGCACCTGGGATGATGACAGGGTTCTACATTATACTTGGCAGTTAAAGTTTTTTTTGTTTTTTGTGTGTTTATTTTGTATGTTATTTGACAAAAAGTGTACCTCCTTACACATCACTGCAAAAAGAACAAAGGTACAGCTCGCAACGCTTTCCGCTTTAAATCATACCTTTACCTTTAGGATATCTAACACATATACGGCAGGCATCATTTAGCTGTCAGCAGACCCAGACCGACAGTCAATAATTGTCGGAGGATTTTAAATTTTACTCGATTGCTATGGCCTTTTAAAGCGAGTATTCTAAGCATTGGGATTAATATGGCGAGCGAAGAATGTATCTGTAACAGGGGTGGGAGAGCTTGTGGGAGATATCATGCGGGGGAGTGCCCCAGAGTTGAATCACTGGGCAGGCTGGCTCAGTGACCGTGTTTTTATGTATAATATTTGACTATATACCTAACAAAGGTGATTAATAAATGAATGAATATGGCGAGCGATTTTAGGAACTCCTGGGGGTCCTGGCGCGTCATCGATGCTTGTGCAGTACTGAGCGTACTACCGAAGCACCAAAACCACAGCTGAAAATAAGCTAAGTAAATAATAAATCACTTGCTGTCACAGTAAGACGATTTTCTTTCAGTTTGCTCGGTATGAAGTTAAGTGGCACACACCAGTTCACAACAAGAAAGACTACATAGCAAACTACAACGATTTGTGGTAAGCGCGAGTCGCATCATTGTCCGCTAGGTATTGGCGAATGCGAGTAACGACCATCAGTAGGCAATTTCTCGAGGCGTCTGTGTGACACTCACGCGTAAACAGACGTTCCTACAGCACGCCATTCTCACGCCAGTCTTTATTAGTCTGCACAGCACTTATAACATTGACATACATAGATAGCACCGTGGCGTGCACGCAGAAGGCGTATGCACGCAGCCGTCACCGGCCCCCCCCGTAGCACACCGGGGGGGTTTGACCTTGGCCCGAACATTCGTCAAAAGCTCATACGTTCCGTGGCGCGTCATGGGGGCGACAAAGCGACCTCTGCGGATTTGCTACCCACCTGCCTCTGCCCTTCATTTGTTTGTCTCGAGCTCTCGGCCCGTTGTGATGTTGGGAATCGCATTGGCTGTGGTTGTGTGGCACTATGGGTGTCTGCGTAGCTGGAGCTAAACAAAAGCCGCAGGAAAAAAAAGCGTCAGAACAGGTACGGGGAGACGCAGTAATGGTTGTAGCAGCAGCAACAGCAGCAGTAACAGTAGTAGTAGTAGTAGTAATAGTAGTAATGCCAGCAGGCGCAAGCCTTGTTTCGCGGTAGCGGGCGGCCGCCGCATTTAATATTCCCAGTGGGACACATAACAGCCGGTACGTCCCGTTGTTGTTGTCGTTGTCAATATTACTATTACTGTTATTACATAAGAGAACGTGTGAGCCATCTCTCGGCCGAGGCCAGGTAGTGGAGAAGGACGAGACCAACCGCCGGTCGGTGAAGCGGAAGGTAATGGCCTGACTACAACAACACAGCCCGACGACAACGGATCCCCCAACAGCGGGCCGATTTTGACCCTGTTCGTCCGGCGGTGAACGCAGTTATTTGCGATGGTGGTGGCATGTCGCTTGCTTACTATCTATCTGTACGTTCGGCTTGAAATTGTATTGTTTTTCTCTTATGACCTCATGGCTGGCAGCAGATAGACCTACGTCACCGTCTACGCACATCTACTGGTTGTAGTAGTAGTAGTAGTCGTGCGAGGCATCGTGCGAGGCACCAACCGACAAACCCTGCTCGGGTGTTGGAGGCTACAAATTGGGCGCTTTCAGGATTTGAGTTTTATTGTTTGTCTAAGCTGCCAGTCACACGTCCACATTTTGTCGCCCACACACACAACCTACAATATAGTCAATTTGACTCACAATTCACTAACTCTATAGAGCCCTACAGTCTGTTAGGGGGACTCTAGGGCCGACTATTTATTATATTGGGTGGCGACTTTTTTAAACCATTTTACATTGAAGAGTGCTTCCTAACCAAAGGTGCTGTAATGCAGGCCGGTTTGCAAGAACATTTCAGTTAACGGCATGCTCATTGCAATATCCTACGATTTGCTTATATATATATATATATATACGAGGTATGTTCAAAAAGTATCGCGACATTTGTGTTTTTTCAAAAATTATTCATTTATTCATGGATATCTATTTTGTCCCCTTCAAAGTAATCCCATGAGATATTATACCTTGTGCCAACGTTTTTCCAATCTTCGAAGCACTTCAAAAAACCAATTTTTTTTATCTTGTTCAGCTCCTCCTTCGATGCCGTCTTTATCTCGTCAAGCGTAGCGTAACGTCGTCCTTCATGGGCCTCTTCAGTTTAGGGAACAAGAAAAAGTCACAGGGGGCCAGATCTGGGGAATACGGTGGCTGCGGCATCATTAGTGTGTTGTTTTTGGCCAAAAACTCGCGCACAAGCAACGATGTGTGAGCAGGGGCGTTATCGTGGTGCAAAAGCCAATTTTTGTTCTTCCACAAATCCGGGCGTTTCTGGCGGATTGCTTCGCGCAAATTGCGCATAACTTGCAGGTAATATTCCTTATTGACCGTTCTACCCTGTGGCAAGACTCATGATGCATCACGCCCCTGCAATCGAGAAAACTGTCAGCAAAACTTTCACATTCGACCGAACTTGGCGCGCTTTTTTCGGTCTTGGTTCGTGCGGCAGCTTCCATTGAGATGATTGAGCTTTGGTTCCACGTCATAACCATAAACCCACGATTCGTCACCAGTTATGACCCTCTGGAGCAAATTTGGGTCGTCGCGGACAGAGTCCAACATCTCATTAGCAATGTTCATGCGATGCTGTTTTTGGTCGCAATTGAGCAATTTTGGTACGAATTTCGCGGCGACCCGTCTCATGCCCAAATCATTGATAAAAATCGAATGGCACGAGCCAATCGATATGTTTAGGTCCTCAGCAACTTCTCTAACGGTGATTCGACGATTGGCCAATACCATTTTCTCCACTTCATTAATTTTTTCGTCTGTTGTTGAAGTGCTCGGGCGTCCGGCACGCTCTTCGTCGTTCACATCTTCTCGGCCTTCTGAGAACATTTTGTACCACCGATAAACGTTGCTTCGGTCCAAGGTAGCTTCTCCGTATGCCACAGTCAACATTCGGAATGCATCCGCGCACTTAATTCGTTTTTCACACAAAATTTGATACAGGTTCTTTGATCCATTTTTTTGAATAGGTAAAATCGAAGACGATCCAAAACACGTGCAAGCAAAGCAGCTGTCAACAATTAAGTGAACATTCAAAATGGCCGAGCTTGTCGGCATAAGTGAGAGACAATGAGTACCACATAACGCCACAAAAAAATCGAAATTCGAATATACGTAACCCGCAAAAATTCAAAAGTCGCGATACTTTTGACAACA
>QVRM01002117.1:140000-168796 GCA_003439945.1 Dermanyssus gallinae | reverse complement strand
TGTCAGCAAAACTTTCACATTCGACCGAACTTGGCGCGCTTTTTTCGGTCTTGGTTCGTGCGGCAGCTTCCATTGAGATGATTGAGCTTTGGTTTCCACGTCATAACCATAAACCCACGATTCGTCACCAGTTATGACCCTCTGGAGCAAATTTGGGTCGTCGCGGACAGAGTCCAACATCTCATTAGCAATGTTCATGCGATGCTGTTTTTGGTCGCAATTGAGCAATTTTGGTACGAATTTCGCGGCGACCCGTCTCATGCCCAAATCATTGATAAAAATCGAATGGCACGAGCCAATCGATATGTTTAGGTCTTCAGCAACTTCTCTAACGGTGATTCGACGATTGGCCAATACCATTTTCTCCACTTCATTAATTTTTTCGTCTGTTGTTGAAGTGCTCGGGCGTCCGGCACGCTCTTCGTCGTTCACATCTTCTCGGCCTTCTGAGAACATTTTGTACCACCGATAAACGTTGCTTCGGTCCAAGGTAGCTTCTCCGTATGCCACAGTCAACATTCGGAATGCATCCGCGCACTTAATTTCGTTTTTCACACAAAATTTGATACAGGTTCTTTGATCCATTTTTTTGAATAGGTAAAAATCGAAGATGATCCAAAACACGTGCAAGCAAAGCAGCTGTCAACAATTAAGTGAACATTCAAAATGGCCGAGCTTGTCGGCATAAGTGAGAGACATGAGTACCAACATAACGCCACAAAAAATCGAAATTCGAATATACGTAACCCGCGAAAATTCAAAAGTCGCGATAACGATTGAACACACCTCGTATATATATGTTTCATTCCCCTTTAATTTAACCGGTTCAAACTGATCTTCTTCAAAGCAGTCGACTCAGCATGGTAAATCTTCTTAAATGTTTTGTTCTAGAGAATAGTGCATTGTGGATAAAACCGAGCACATGTTCCGTAATACCACCCAGTGCAGGCAAAGAGTATCTATATTATCTCAGCCCAGAGTCACACAACTCTCGCTTGACCGATGCTGTATTTTACCAATGTTAGTGCTAGTGAGTCCAACATTTCCTTATAACTATATATATATATATATATATATAAATGTATATATATATATAAATGTATATATATATATATATATATATATATATATATATATATATATATATATATATATAAATATATATATATATATATATATATATATATATAGGAAAGTGCGTGCTAATAAAGCTATTATAAACCACCTGCCTACAAATATACACAAAAACACACTCAAATACGTCAGTATCCTATGCATTTCCTACACGGGATAGAGCTGGGGCTTCGTCCGTCCAGTAACTATGCCGCCTGACGTTCTGGGTGGGTGTCGCGAATCGGTGACTGAGCAAGTGTTTGCAATGACCGAGAGACTGTTTTGCTGCAAGTTTGCAGCGCTGTCCTGTTTCGATCGGGGTCTGTGATGGCGATCACCATCACCATCATCATCATCATCATCATCGTCAGGATCATCACAGTTAACATCCGTTTCCAGCCGCCGCCGCTGCTTTTACTATTATTCTTACCATTCTCGTCCTAACACTACCTCTGCTCCCTATCATTACAACAACAACAACTATTGGCGTTGGAAAGTTGTCCTTTGAGCCATTTGGTGGCGTTTGCTGCGGTGCACGCGTACTGCGTGCTGCCTGCTTGTCAGCCTGCCAGACAGCCAGACAGACAGCCAGTTTGCCTTGGAGGGCCGGCGATGACCAAGATGACCGGGGCTGAGAGACATTCGAACTCGGAAGTTCGCCGGAAGTACGACCGGAAGTTGACCGTGGTCGCTTCCGATGGTGGTGATGGTGGCAAAGCAGGCGGGTAGAAGACGCCACCGTGTCCCCAAGCGGTTGTGGTAGTGGTGGTAGTCGTGGTGGAGGTGGTGGTGGTGGTGATGATGGAGGTGGTTGGTGGTCACGTCACGTTCAAAGTCCAAAGGCCGAAGACCGAGAGCGAGGCCGATGACCATATTGGCGACGGACAAGCTGCTGCCTTTCGATGGACAGAAGAAAAAGACGAACAACAACAACAACAAGAAAAGGACACAGAAAAAGTCGAAGTGGAGGAAGAAGAATAAGAGCAAAGAGTGCCCTTCGTATTGTTAGTAACAACGATGACGGCAAATGGCGGCATATCACGGCGCATTGTTACGGTAGTTTCTATCACCTTCGCTAGTCGATCGTGAGCTCTGCTGTTTGCCGTAATTTCCCTCAAACTTACTAGCCGGATTTGTCGTAGTGACCATGGTCGCGTGTTTCGTGCTGCTGGCTGACAGTAGGACGGAATCGGCATTTGTAGTATCGTCTTCACCATGAAAAGACAACCATGAAAGCGTTTACCGACCGGCCAGCATTCCTTATATCTAAAAATGAGGCTTAATCATGTGTAGTGACTGCACGTTTGCTACGAAACGTTGGTACGTATGGAGCCGTATATATATATATATATATATATATATAGTTTAACGCCTGTATCAATAAATCTTGCTTTCTAGACTCCTCCGTTCCTAGTGCGCACTCTCTCCCGGTCTCGGCTTTCTGCATCGGTCGGCAATAAAGCACGTTGCGTGGTGGCGTACGTCCTGTGAAGCAAAGTTCGCGTGATGTACATTGTACTTTTGCCCGGCCGTACAACGACAAGGATAATAATAATAAAACATATTAACAATAATAGTAGTTAGACTAATGTTAAGTGCTTTATGATAGTCCTACCTGCATACTCAGCTAATGTCTATGTAAAGGCGCTTCGCCATGAACTGCTGAATTGTTGTTGTGCTATAACTGTTGTTATGATTGTTGATGTTGTTGTTGTTGTGGTCATCGTAGTTAACCTTGCCTTTCTCACTTGTTCTCTCTCTCTCTTTCTCTCTCTCTCTCTGGCCATCCGTCGCTCCGTTTGTACCGCAGTAAAAGTAAAATAGTCAGAGCTGTCAGAATATAATAAGTGTCTCCGCTGAATTACGACGTCCCGATTAGGCCCAGGCTAGGGAGCATCGCGCCGAAAAACGAACGAATGGGCGCACGAACCAACACCGAACAGGAGTAGCTGGTGCCGTCATAACAGTAATGCTGTAATATGCCATTAATATTATTATTATTGTAGTCTGATATAATTGCATTGCTTCCCACAGGCAACAATAGCAGCAACAACAACAACAACAACAACGACAGCACAACAACAATAGTTAAGATCGTTCCAGTAGCAGCAACGATCGTGGTTGTTGTTATATTAGTAGTAGTAGTAGTGGTATTAGTACAAACTACTACTACTGGTAGTTGTAGGAGGCGTATATATGCAATCATAACAACCAGTCATAGTAATTGCCCGCCGTGAGCGTGGGGGCTGTGTTGAGCCGCTGTCCCAGCAACGCGCGTCAGCAGCGCGCTGGTGTCGTGTCGCCGAGACCTCGTGGGCGAGCGCCATCCGCCAGCAGCACCGACTCGGCGCGCTCTCGAATAGGATGACTAGCTGGCTGGCTGCTTGGTTGGTTGCCATAATAGACGACGTCCTACCAATACCTACATGGTGTGTCTGCGAGATCGAGATATATATATATATATATATATATATATATACGAGTATGTATATATATATGGAGAGAGACAGGAGAGAAAGAAAGAGTTTAAATGGGTGAGGAGAAAGAGATGAAGGGGACAGACGGCGAGCGAGAGCTCCAGATTGCAGGCATAAAGAGAGAACGTTGTCCGCCAATCGCATAAAAGTTACACGGCGCGTGTATGTATCGCTGACGGCTAATACGCGCCGCCGGCCATCCGAGCCCATTATAGAGTACAGGTGCAGTTTGAAACGCATTAAGCACACCATTATTATGTTCCCGGAACAGAGCCGAGATTTTGTTTCGTAGCGTGGTGTCCACCGCTCAACCTGCTGGCGCCCTTGGTGCAATGCTGGTGCTGCTGCTGCTGCCGCTTCATCTATTGCTGTTGTTGCTACTGGCTAAGCGGCCAAGTTTGCGGATCGTCTGTCACGGAATCTGTCTCCTGTTTATTAACAAAGCTACAAATTTGATGGTGAAAAATCATTCTATATCTATAAACATGTGCATATATACAGCTTTGTTATCTGCTATCTCATTTGATATCAGCTTTGCTAATGATAGATTGATTATCGCGTGTATACCTAAATTCACATGTCACCGTTTTATATCAGCATATATATGCTCTCTCTTTGGCACTAGAAGTTAAGGATCCGATCCCAGTACGACACAAACCCCTTCGAAGTAATATTTTTGACGATTTGCATATATATACATATATATACAGGGCCTTCTAAAACCGTATGTACTTATTTTAAGGTTTGGTATAACTCGGTAAGAAAATAATGTTTTCTATTCAAAGGAGGGGAAAAACGTCTTGCTTAGGAGTGAGGATGACATTTATCAAAATAGCTATTCTGCCCTCTTGTCTCCTACATAGTTGGGCAAAATCGACTAGACGTAAGCTAGCAAAAGGCGAATAGACATATTAATACATACATATTGTTTATTTCGCAATAAGTTTGCGTTTCAAGATGGCACATAACTACAATACAGTCGTCATTATGTACAATTTGAACACTTCAACGACCCTCCCCCCGGGTGAGAAAAAGCAAAGACCGCCGATGTATCTGGCAGCTCGCTGCGTGGTATTTAGCGCATACCTGCGAGTAGAGCCGGCAACGACATGGATCGCTAACTTGGTAAAATCCTTGAGTCGAACACACCAAGTGATAGCCATGCACAATGTACCTTGTGTACACGTGCCCGCTAGTGCATGCCATTTCATCCCAAAGCTTTTTGGCGAGAACTGCGCTACCTTAGCTGAGGCCTCGGTCACTTTTCCCTACCACTCTAACAAAACTTGCTGAAGTGGTTCTGTAATAGGTGACTTAAGCCTGATTCTGACTGTTTTTAATGCCGGTCCGCAACCCGCTAAAAGGTACACAAAGCGGTTCTTTGCCGTCCGCGTAAGCAAATAACACGCTTCATATATAATAGCCAGATTAAGGAAAGTCATAAGAAATCGATATGTTGTTATGTCTTACGTTAAAACTTTTACGTCCAAAACCGTAAAATGTTGCCATTACGACCAAACTTTACACCCAAAAAATCATTCCCATGCAATACCAAATGTATTGCCCACGATTTTTGTACGAAGCTGATGGCGCTGCGTTACGTAGTTGCTGAGCAACTAAACTTTCTAGAATACCATAGTTGTTTTGTTTTAGGTTGAAGCCTTCACGTTCAGAAGCGCAACATTTTGCCAATACGTTTCCGCCCCCTTCTTCCATTGGGAAACAATAGTTTCTTGCAGAGTTCTACCAAACTTCAAAATATGTTAAACTTTCTCATACACCATATGCAAATATGCAGGTATTTGCTTTGAATATGGCTGTTCAAAAAGCTTAGTTACTCGGCAACTACAAACGCAGCAGCATCATATTGGTCCAAATAATGGGCATTCTATTTGTTATTGGAAATAGTCTTTTAAGCGCAATTGTTTTTTGTCACAACGGCAAAATTTCATGGCTCTGCACGTAAAAGCTTTAACAAAAGACATAAAAACATATCGACTTTTTATGACTTTCCTCAATCTGGCTTTTCGTATTTCGCTAGCTTGCGTCTAGTGTATTTCAGGTTATGTAAAAATGTTTGCCGAACATGCCGTAATTATCAGTTCTCTCACGCGTTGACTGCACAGCTATGCAATTTTACACAACTATGTACGAGAAAAAAACAACTTATTTTATAAATTTTATCCTCACTTCTATACAATACGTTTCCGCCTACTCCTTCTATTAGGAAAAATAAGTTTGGTGCCGTGTTCCATCAAACCTTAAAATGAGCACATACGGTTATAGAAGACCCTGCATGTATTGTGTCGTAAACGCAGATTTTAGTTTACTGGGCAAATATATTTTCGTTTACTTAATCTCCAAACAAGACTGTTTTTGTCGTGTCCGCTGCTAGGCGTCTCCCTCGGGGGATATTCAGAGGATAAAACGAAGTGGTGTCGACGGCATTGCTTATCGGTATTCTGATGATAACATGATTCTCTCACCCTCCAAATGCGTACTGCTGAAACATGCTTCACTTGACTTTGACGACAAAATTAACTACTGTATTTTACCGACTCTCACTTATACACGAGACCTAGACATATATGACACCTGATTCACATTACCAAAGTTGTAGAGGCACTATTACCAGAGTTGTAGAGGAACTATTACCATCTTCCGCTGTTTCATTGTAACGACTCCTCATATGTACGTTCGCTTTTATAAATCTCTTGTTCTTCCTAAACTTACATACTGCTTTCCTCTCTGGGAGCACCATCTAACCAAATACAGAAGGTTAGTGAAAAACGTCCAAGACACGTTTTTAAGGCACTTGCTGTTCAGTGTGTGTTAGGCGACGTTGTTCCTAGAATTGACTCAGTTTTCACACGAGGCAACATAATTGCTTTACGTCAACTAAACAAATGTGAATTGATAGGACACTTTTCGGATGTACGTTTCAATAGCCTAAAGAGCCAGCAATTTCAAATTCAAATAGCACTCGCCTATTTAGCGATTAGTTACGTTCCTCTTTCAGGAGCACGTATACTGAAAACAATACATATATGACCATGACAATTGTAGCACACACCTTTTTATGTAATAACAAAGGTGATTTTATGTTATAATATATACGTAAAAAACGTAAGGCGTGCTCCATAAATACAAATGTGCAACGGTAGGGCTTGGTCCCGTGCTATGTTTCTCCTCCGTTCGCGAGGCGCACATGGATGCACCACGTTAACAGGTTCGACATGATATAAATATATTTATATATATATATATATATATATATATATATATATATATATATATATATATATATATATATATAATATATATATATATATATATATAAAATATATATATATATATATATATATATATATATATTGTGGCAAAGAGACGATGACAAACTAGTGTTATTTAAGTAATTCAAATGCAGCACTTGGCTGTCCCGTTACGGTTGGCTGCTTGGGGTCATCGATGATGGCTCGTGAATAATCGAGATGGTTAAGCCTTAAGGTACGATGAGATGAGGCGAGGTGGATGAGCGTCGTTAAGCCGCTAGAGTTCACTAGAGTAGCAATGCGTCTCATTATTGTTCGCATTTATCTCAAATGGGTCCTAATAGAGACGCAGAAAGACAGGAAAAGAGATAGAGGTCTAAGTTTTCGCTGATAAAACCGGGTTCAGTGCCCACATTTGGTAACCGGGGAGAGTTTTTTTTACAAATGAATGTTTAAGAGACTACATAGCTAACTATTTGTTTGCTTTCCGTGAATCATTGGTCACTAACATGTGTCTTCTCAATTAGATTACTGTGACTTACTTGCCCCCTACTTTTCTTCCAGTAATGTACGAGATATTGAGAAATGCTTAATGTTTGCGTCGTTCATCGTTTTGTCAGTCACTATCAGCCAATTTAATGCATATCAGAACATTACCTACTGTACCACACGCCTTCCTGTAAGATGATAGAGGTGATTATATGTTTCAAGGCATTTGCCATTCCATTCTAAAATCGATTCTACAACAAAATACCTCAGTTCCATCCTTGACAATTTGTACAAGGCTGGCCAGACTAAACCAGTAACCTTTCATAATTAATTGTTTTTGACAAGTGGGATTGCATCTAGCGATTTCTGCGCGTTAGTAATGTTTTTGGTCACAACGTACTTACATGTATTCTGCAACAAATTAACAGAAACCGTTTAAGCGAATGCTTGGCTCGTTAGCTTCGCTTCTTAAACAAAACGCATTGCACTTTTCCTGGTGGACTAAATGTTACTCATAGCTTATCATCATAGCAAATTATGCTCTCAAAAACGGTGACTAAGAAACTCAGAGCTGGAAGATTTTGTCACCAATTATATAAATAACTACATTTAACCCATAACGGCCTTCGAAGACCGTATCCGTAATCTGTCTCTGCTATTCACCTGTTTGAAAAATGCAACGATTGCCTTTTCTCTAGAACCCGGTAGACTGTGAGCCACGGTCTTGGTTTCCGGTTTTGCGGCTTAATATTGACAGCAACGACGTTTAATGGCTTGCGTTTGTACATGAGGACTTTTTTCTAGAAAGTCCAATCAAATCGATTAAATGTTTGCAGGTTATGTAATCATGCAAACGACCCATAAACAAGTCGTGTTTCTGCACTCAGAACGCCCGGGTAGAGGGTACTAATGATAATATGTTTTTATGTTTTAAATGGCATCATAAACCATGCTGGCACAGTGTATCAGGGTCATTGTAAGGCAGTTTTCTGCGGTCAGAACAGCCAGCAGTATTAGGACAGCAGTAATAAAATGGCCTTTTGTCTCATCGTCGCAACACAAATGTTTGCGTGGTCCATTCGTAGTGCTGTCCTTGGCTTTGTTAGTTTATATCTCATCCGGTAATTCTTTTCTACTTTTACCCCGATCCTCTGCGTGCACGCGGTAATTTTATTGCCATCACGTTGGGCCACTAGATGATATTACCCTTCTGCCCAATTCTGTATGGATACCTTAATGCCGACCATTGCCTTATCGTCCTTCTATGAAAAGAAATAATTTTGCCCATTGCTTGGCTGTGCTTCGCAGTTTGCAGAGGGTCGTAAGCCATCACGACGATGTGTCTAGCTGCTGGATACTAAAAGCGCGTCTGCTAAGGGTCCCGGCTGAGCTAGATACGGCGTTTATCAATACTGCAATACAGTTACTTCAGCCAGCGCTTCGCGGTGTTTTTCCAGGTAGGATCCACGCGATTGCGCCATTACACATTTGCCACATTTTACGTTTCTCTCCAGCGTTTAATCCGGTAACCTACGTTGGTGCCCACGTCGTAAATCATGGCTTTTGCTTGTAGGAAAGTCAGTGCCGGCCACCGGCGGACCGACGCGCCGAGGGACAACAATAGTCATGCCGTTTGGGCACAACGACTTGAGCGCTAGAGGTTGTATAGGGGCAATCGGGCATTAGACATTGGGTCACTTCTTTTTCTTGTTTCGTTGTCGTCGGTCTCGTTTTCTTCCTCTTCGTTTTCTAAGAAAAGAACCAGTCACTTGATACGATTCAACGCTTGGACGTTGCCTTAGTCGCCACTTTTCTCCTCTCCTGCGGTCCTCAAGAGACCCCTGAGAGACTGTGAGTGTATCCCCTCGTTTGTTGCAATTCGGTCGTGCTTGTAGATCGCGCTGGCTGTGTGGTGTTCGGACTCCATTCGTGCACGGACCAAGCCGCTGGACGCATCCAAGTGGAAGAAGGAAGGAAAATTGGAGAAGAAAAGGAAAAGAATGTCTGAGCGGCTGAGCGACCCGGCAGGATGATGCGTCCACCGCGGTTGAGGCAGAATTCGCTTCTGAGGTTCTTCAACCAACCACTAGTAACGGAGCCCGTTTGTGTCGAGAGGGCGACGGTACGGATCGTACTGGTCACCGGCACTAATACAATAGCGCCTTTCGGCAAAGACGACATTCTTCACTGGGCTAGCGTTGGGGCGGTAATTAATCCATTCACCTGAGTGGGGAGCCTTTCTATTGTCTTCTTGGCCTGTATTTCTTATAACTTCGAGGCCATAATTGTAAAATTGCGGTCGTACATGTGCTATCATTGAGTCTCAGAATGGGCGCGCGTGCGTTCCGTCAGTACTCGTGAGTGTGTGAAGAAAAGGGCCAGACAGAATATCGCCATTTCGACTTAGTAAAAAGGTAGAATTCTCAATTTAACTGAATCCTCTCGCGCTTGTAGCGCAAAGTAAGACAGTTTTTTTACAGTAAAATTTACAGTAAAATGTAAGTTTACAAATGCACATTATAATGGATATACGTATCTGTACATACGCCAGCTGACAGAGTAAACACCTTTTACAATTTTGTAGCGTATATTTTATAATATTTAGTGTATCGTGCTTGCTATGTTGGAACCGATACAAACGTCCCAGCGCTTTCTAAAACGAGGAAGGAATTGCAGTGCGTGTTATCTATGGCTTGCTTTAAAAACAACAGCAACAATATTAACTCCAGTAATTTGGCTCGTGACATATCTCGCCTTAAAGGTAAATACCAATAAATCGCTTCGCTTTCTGCGAATCGGTGTGTGTCTGTGTGTGTGCATTGCAATGCCGCAAACATTGCAGTGCCACGATTACTACGGTAATCTCTTTGGACGAATAAATTATTATGGTTTATTAACACCCAAATTAGGTAAATTTTAAATAAGTACATCAGTCTGACTCAGTGATTTTTCTGCGTCACCGGATCTTCCCTCATCTTGCGAGTTCAGCTATTGATTGCACTGCTGGACATGGTGCGGCGTGGTATCTATCACAATGGCCTAAGCATCTCGCGCACCTACAACACTCCTGAAAATTGTGGAATTCTTGTGTGCTGCATAACACGTGATGGAACCCGTGGGCTGTAAATGCCGTAGTGAGATGCCTATTCTTATATCCGGCTGCTCGCCAGGTTGTACTTCTCATCGCTATCGTCGTGTATATTCCTATGTCTATATCCTTTAATTTTCCCCCCACTTCAAAGTGTAGGCCACGAAGGCCGTCGTCTCAGGTAAACCCTATTTTACTTGTAATTCCTGTGTCATTAGAGCCCCCTCTTCTAATATATGAATTATTCTATCCCTACAAGAGTTAGCTAACCCCAAAACCCGCTTCATGAAGAAAAATCGAACTCTATCTAGTAACTGTAGATCTGCCTCTTCTAGTTTCTCCCATATAAGTGATACACCAAATGTTGCTATTGGTTCTATTTTAATCTTGAAAAGGGCGGACGCGGTATGTATTGACAACATTTGCGAGTTTTTAATTGCTGCTGCCGCTCTAATGGCTTTTCCTACTCTGCTTTCAACATGTTTTAAAAAATTGCTACCATTTGACGTTATAGTGACCCCTAAATAGGTAAATTTATTTACAAAATTTACTGTATTACCCCTAGCTCGAAGAACATCGTCCTTCGCCAATCGACCTCCTCTTCGAAATTTTACTGCTACTGTCTTTTGCCAGTTAATACTAAGTCCCATCTTGTCCATATAATCGATTAGCCGTTATAGTCCCTGATTAACCCTAAATAAACTCCTGCCATAGATCGCAATGTCATCTGCATACATTAATGTATTTGCCCACTCTCGGGTCCACCCCTGCCTCACCCGGTTAGGTAGCCCTCCCAGTTTTGGACGAATAAAGCCGATACATAGATTCAACTCAAGATAATAATTGGCCTCATCTCTTTTGCTTTATCGTCCACGCATGATTGTAAAGGGAGGCGCTCTCGTTTAAAGATAAATTGGGCTACTGCATAAAAATTCGACCAAATTAAATACTGTTATCGTCTGCCTAATACGATTACTTTTATACGTAATTGGCAACTAACTATAATTGTAATAAATAATAATTCCTCACAATTTAAGAGTGGCTATCTCACTCCAACCACCCTGACTGCTCTTGCGTTTTAACTTATCTTAAATCGACATTTGAAAAAGAGTGTCTCACGCTTTTACTCACTTCACACTGTAACAGCAGTTGGTTAGGTCCCGACGACGTTTACACAGCACTGTGATGGGAAAATATGTATAAAATCAAATAAAGTTTTAGTTTGCTGGAGTATCGATAGTCATTACGTGATGTGCACAATATTATGCTGAGCTAATATCGTCAACTCGCACTCGCAAATATAACGCTTCGATATCACGTACGTGATATCGTTCAATATCGCCTTCATCACCGCATCTGCACATATAATTGGTTCGCAAAAGTTGCCGTCAGACATATATAATGGTACACAGCCATGCTCTATAGCGTGATAAATTCAGGTTCGATTTTTCGGCCTTGCTCTCTTTCATTGATCTAAAAAGAAAACGGGTTTCTGTGTGAAATTATTTATTAGACATTCAAGGTCACGCTTCTTCCTATACTGTCTAGAACTAAGGTTTAGGTTATCAGACACGAAGTCTTTTGAGAGAATCCGTTCAAGCACATTTCACGAGACGCATTATTTGGCAATCCTAACACACGTTTGATAAAGTTATTACAGATAGGCAAGCTGTGCAGTATATTGGAATTGGGAGGATTGTAAAATGGAATATACTAATGGCTCTTCGTGATCGATGTCAAGAAGTTTGCCTGGCAATGCAGTGTCGTGTGATGTATAGGCGTGCGGTCAAAATCATGTCTAAGTAAAGGAACTGACTAACTGGTTCCAAAGGCGCTCTAAGACGAGTGCAAGATTAAAATGCCATTTCCCTGGTGTTGCTCATTGGGCAAGGTTTCCTTTGTTCCATCGTGACAAAATAAGTGACATAATATTTTGTCACATGCATTTTGCATAAGGCGCTGGACAGAGCAACACATTGGTAACTTCTTAGATCAGCGGCATCTTCTTTTTACCTGTAGATCCTGACGGCTAGTCTGACATTTTCTTCCATAAAACAAAAAAATATTCTTTCAATTCAAACATTTATTCACCTTTGCCAGGTAGTAACCTAATAAACACAATATATATATATATATATATATATATATATATATATATATATATATATATATATATATATATATATATATATATATATATATATACATATATATATATATATATATATATACATATATATATATATATATCTTCACTGTATACAATAGAGGCTAAAATTGCACCATTGGGCATAGTCGTGTCACATTGGGGGTTGAGCCCACAAGACATCCGGTATATAAGTATATACTACACGGACTTTATGGCTACAACCCAATTTTCTCCTATATGGAAATAGACTAGAAAATGCTCATCGCGAATATTTTAAGATGGGGTCAGTCAGGCTACCTAGGGAAGGGACCTGAGCACAGGAAGCGTGGTGGTATCTTCCACAGTGTGCTTCGCATCTAGAGCACCTGCAATAGTCATATGGTTCGTGGAAGTCCCGTACGATACACCGTTTATGATAAAAGCCGTGTACGGCATAGCGGGTTACGACATGACGGTTGTAACCATACGCCCCTCTCCATTCGTTACGTGTCATAGCTCCAGTTTCGAAAATTTGATCATCGATTTCCGCGACCTTTATCTCCCAGCATTTGAGGTTGTTCTTGAAAGCCCTTGTCGCCGACAGATCGAAGCGGTGCCGCAGATCTTCGGTGAACAGCGGTGTGTCTGCTAGAAGATATACTTAGTATAAAAAAAAATACAAAGTTGTCGGGCCCATCTATGTCGGGCAATGCAGTGTCGCCCTCAAGGAGGCTTCTAAAATACGTTACCCATTCACTGTCACCAATTAGTGGATTTACTGGTGCTTGTTGGCCGTTTTGATAGCCGCAGCCAAGGGTTATATACGTTGCTTCAAATAAGACGCACGCCAGCTTGGTTGACGCAAGTTGGCTTAGTTCCTGAGGCCTTGCGTTACAGTACCCGAGATGCTATTTTTCTTTGAGGGACTCGTTATCAAATTAAGGCTTTATATGTCCCTTCCTTGTTCACAATTTTTCTAACGGATTTTGCTATTGCTCATCTTATCGTTCTCTCTGGACGTTTAACATCGTTTTCTGGTCGTACAAGACCTAATGACCGTACGACAAAATTAAACTACCACACCAGACTCAGTGTTCGGCTTAATAAACGGAGGTTAACGGCTAAACGGGACTCAACGACCGTCCGAATAACGTGTTGAAAGCGTTAAAGTTCACCTGAAAGTGTTAGGGGTGGGTTTTAGCGTTGATTTGGTCTTTCTATTAGTTAGATCTTTCTGGTTTCTTCATCAAGGAAAGTACACACCGACATGGTTCGAACCGTTCTAGTTTAGTTATGTGTGCAATCCTAGTTCTTCTATGCCTGTTGTGTAAGCTTTTTGATTGTTGTTCTGTTTTAATAGATTTTATTACGTTTTGCTAGGTAGGATAATATCAAAAACTTCTCCAAACATTGATTTCAATGTTGAGTACAAAATGTCGTGGTGTACTCCGTAGTAGACAACTCGATTAATTTGCACTCCCCATTGCAATGCATACTCACGGCGAAAAACTTCATATTTTAAGAACTATCTGCTGTTTATATTTATCACAAAGGTCTCTGTTATAGATATGAGATCTACATTTGTGAACATACCTTTCCCATTCAGGCAGTAGAGTCCGTCTTAAGTTCATATATTACTTATTATTGATCCTACTGCGTTAGTGCGTAATTCCTATTTCATTATATTTATATATACAAGAGAAAGCATACCCAAGGAGGTCATGTGAGTTAGCGATACGTCGATTGTAGCTTGTTTCGTGACCCCAGAGCTGCATACCGTATTAAACTGGAGGCCGTGATCAGCTTAGGCATGATTTAAGTAAGCAATTTGTTCTTTAGGCCTGATTCGAGTAAGTAATTGGCTTTTTAGACCTGATTCAAGTAAGTAATTTATTCCTTAGGCATAACTCAAGTTAGAAATTTCTTCGTTCTTGTTGAGACTACTATTAAAGAACGCCACCACAAGCTGCCCTGGTGCTAAGGCGGAGAATCAAAACCATAATCAGGTCGTGTTGGTTTCAACTGTGAAAATGCTTAGGGGCAAGGGGCAAGGGGCAGGGTTGCAGCAGTTGGCGGCTTACCGGCGGTCGATTGCGCCGAGGTCCACGCTAATGATAGCAATTAATATCCAACAAATCGCGCGCGCGCCCACCGCTGATGACGAAGGTATAGAAGTGACCACGATCGCTCGCGTGTATATATCGTTGCGTGGGTGTGAGAAATATAATACGAGAGAGAGAGAGAAAGAGAGGCTACGCTGGGGGCGCCACAACGACATTGGTCGTGCATTCATCTGCCTCTGCCATTCAGCTGGACGCTCGAGCGTTTAACTACCACCAACTTATTATTCAGCTCAAGCCTGAATGGCCAAAGAAGTGAAGGCATACGCGGTAGGCAGGCCGAGCCGAGCCAAAATTTAACGACATAGCAATAGATTGCGTGTGGATCTTTGTCTTTGTTGTTTTTGGATTGGCCTAATCTAATCCTTAGCGAGTTGTCTCTATGTGTTTACGGTGTTTACAGCCGGTTAAAACTTCTTGGCTCTGTATCTTGAAACTAAGGGAGAGAATAAAGGACTGAGAGAGCAAGCAAGGCAGAGCACAAGAGAAGCGAAGGCCTTGTTAGGAGAAGGCGTAAGCAGAGCACGAGGCAAGTGCTGCCCCGCGAGCTGAGGTTTTTGACTGTCCTGCACCCTGCGCCCGCGCGTGCGCAGCGCATTTGCTCGTACGAACAGTATGTGGGGGCCTCATATGTAACGCATATATATATATAGATGGGTAAGGCAAGAAGAGCTCAGAGTTCGGGCGTGCAAGCCCATTCTCGCTCTAGCTGGTTTTCGTGTTTGCTGCGACCGGTTCGAGTTACCGATGAGATATCGCCAACTCGCACGATACCGCTCGTGTTACTAGGAGCTAACTAAATCCAAACGCGTCGTTGTCGTTGTCGCAGTCTCGTCGAGGGCGCGTACGAAGATCTCTCCCCTTCCTCGCTCGTTTTGCCTCTTTTATTTTTCGTTGCTTTCTTCTTTCGTCTTCTCTGTCTGTCTGTCGCCGAGCATAGAACAACAGTGACGCTAGTGGGGCTGGTTTTCGTGGTCGTTGCTGGCGCTAAAACGAGGACGGCACACCTTCTCAGGCCAGCCAGGCCCAGCGTCATCAGGGTCATCAGCCAACGCCCAGCGGCCTGTACGGTCGTACCGACCGTCGTGCTCGTTGGTACGGCCGTACAGGCCCTCAGCTAGACAAGCTTTAAATTATGGTTACTCCATATGTGTAGGCCGGCTGAGAGGCGGGCTTGCCTGCACGCACCCGGACACGTAGACCAATCCAGTGGGAGATGCTGGACACAGTGTAGTTAACCTCCGTCGGCCTGAAATAGACGGCCTTTGTTGAACATAGCCTATCTCTTTTGCCTCCTCTGTCTCAGCTGCTCTCCCAATACGGCGCTACTTCCCCTCTTTAAAGTAGAAGAAGGCAATCGATGTTCTACAACGTGATGGTGGGGCACAACCAGAACACTTACCTTATGTTGAATGTTGCCATGACCGCTGCCAAACTCGCAGTCTATGCCCTTTTTGTCGAAGATATTTCTTTGTCGATGCTGCTTGGTATTAATGCAAAACCGTACATAGGCATTAGCCTTACGGAAGCATTAAGTCATGGCCATCGTCCGTGTAATCAATAAAACAACGCACTTAAAACATCTCTGTTTGTGTCTGATTTTAAAGAATAGTTTTACAAAGAACTTTTTTGAGATCATAGTGATTTTGCTTCTAAAAAGAAGTTTGTTAATTCCTACGGCTACGTTATCAGCACGTGCATATTAAGAACAACATGTGCGTGAGCACGCCTTATGTTGGGATGATGACAGCGATGCCAAAGCCTCATTGACGCTTTATACGATCAAGTTCTATACATGCCGTTCTTACTCGGCTTTAAAGACGTGTGTTTTCTATTACGATGCGCGTCCTTGCCCCGCCGCTTCTAAGGGTAGCGCTTATGAGACGCGCAGCTCAAAGTACACTCGCCCGGAATAACAATGACCCAACTCTGCCAAATTTGCCACCACTTGATGCACTTGACTGACGATGGTTCTCTAAGCAGAAGAGTACAACCTGTCTGATGAGCAGACGCATTCATGCCGTCAGCTAGAACATATCGTGTACTTGTGAGCCAGGCAAGGTCGACAGGTCTTGCTTAACTGGGCCAAGCTGTGGAAGGAATGGATCCACGTCGTTGATTATAATAAAGAAAATAATGGCAATGATGGTGATGGTGATGACGATGACGACACCGAGGAAGAAGGCTACAACAAGATCAACAACAACAACCGAAACTTCAACTGGGAGGTTGTTACAACAATGGTCGACGCTATGCTACCGACGCACCGGGAGCGCAGCGGCTGCTGTACAAATCATCATAGCAGGCATCATCGGAGTTCTCTGAGAGAGGCAAATTACATTCTATTATATTCGACGGTCGCGGCCGAGCCATCGTTCGCTTCGGCAGATGGTTGCTTGGCTGTTTACTTCAGCGGGCCGCTCACGTCGAATATTCAATTTCATTACTACGCTACCACTACCGGTAAAGCAGCGTTATTTCTAGATATGCATAGGCAGGGCGCGAGAACGAGGAAAGAAGCAGGGCAAGAGAAAAGTCATCCACAAGCGCTCTCGAAACGCCGCGCTCACACACAGATACACACACACACCCATACAAACCGTCGTAGAACACTCGACGAAGAGCTCGCTGAAAAGATATTGTGAACGCGTTGAAGAGAACAGGCGACGGAGAAAAAGAGATTGCAAAAAAGGAAAAAGGAAAGTTGGAAACGTTGGGGAAAATTGTGACGGTGGTGATGTTGAGCGTGATGGTGATGTTGCTACGGCTACTGATGGAGTCGAACAAAAGCCAAGAAGGAATCGCGAAGGGGGCGTACGAAAAAAAGAAGGAGGTGGAAGGCAAAAATATGATGTTTTCGCTTTGAACCGGTTTGCGGTCGTAGGCCCCCAAAGGCGCGCGTTTCAAAACATAAATTTGTTTCTCTATAAGATAAGAAGAATGCCAGATAGAGGATAGAAAAGGGAAGGGAAGGGTATAAGTGAAAGGGCAATACAGTCTCTGAATTTGCAAGTAGCGGTGAACGGTTTTTGCGTTATATATATATATATATATGTATATATATATATATAACGGGGGGCGTTATGACCGTCATCACCACGATTTGTAACTCCGTGATCGCCGGGAATTTACCTGAGCGTGAAGCAATTTCTGCGCGCCGACTAGCCGACGCGCGGTCACATTGAGCTTGAAAAAAACCAAAGACGTCCTCAGGTGTTCGCTGGCTGCTTGCTCACTCACCGGATTGCTAGTTCAAGGCGTGACTACATTGTCTTTATATATATATATATATATATATATATATATATATATATATACTTGATTATAGTCATACTGCTACTACGGATTATATGGTTGCAACTACAATAATACCACAACATTCAGTAGGACAATTCCGCGCTTTGTGAAGATAGGGTATAGTTTCACGATGACGATAGGGTGGTAATATTCGCAGTCGCTAACGTAGTGACGATTGCAATTAGATTTGCTGTTCCGAGCGGTGTACCTGCGTGCGCACACGGCGTATCTTTAGTTCAGCGGACATACACATACTCTCATACACATGGACACAGACACATGCGTATATCTACTAGCTTAACGAACGGCGGGTAGACAATGAAGGATCCGAATTTGAAATGACAGCTGGAGTTCCCCAGGGTTCCATCTGGGGTCCTCTTCTAAGGAGCTTGGCGTACGACGATGTCCTATGCGTAAGTAGTCTACCAGAAGGGACAGAGCTGGCCCCTACCAAAAGCGAGAGAGTCATCCTGCTTGGTCCAAGACGGTGTCCTCTCCCATAGCTAATCTTGAACGGCCAGGTTATTCGGGTGGTTCAATCAGCCCGGTATCTGGGAATGTACCTGGACAGAGACCTGCGAGGAACACCTCATCTCCGCTTGGCTGCAGAGAAAGCCACTAAAGTTTCACACGACAGCGTATACAGCGAATACATTCGGACCGCGAGAATCAAAGCGACGCCTTCTTATGTCGGTTGCCGAGTCGATTATGTTATTCGCGGCCTTAGTGTGGCCACTCAGGCTGGCCCGCAATAGGGCGCTGATGCGCAAGACCCAACGTACCGCGGTTTTACGAATTACGATGGCCTACAAGACGGTCAGCATGGCGGCTCTCCTTGTACTGGCTGGTACGATCCCTTGGAACCTAAAGGCCGTCGAACGTCGTCACTTGTAGGCGGAACCGACAAGTCCCCACTGCGCCTATCACCTACTAAGATAATCACTGAGTTCGACAAGCGTCGTGCACAAACTCCGGAGCACGGATGTTGGAAATTGGGACGAACGCCTAAGAACCAGCCTTAGGGAAGTGAACTCCATCCAGATCTGGCCTGCAGCACATTGCCTCAAGCTACCCTTTCTCTTAGACTTACGAGTCTGGAAATTCGCTCTACAGCAGACTTGGGAGCTAGCTGCGTCGTTGCACGTTTTAGAGGGCACTGTCTGGCGCATCACGCAGCCTGTGGCCATGCAGGCTTTCCAGGACATCGGAAAGAGCTTGCTAACACACCACTCGAGATCCTCATAGGCTTACTTCTTAAGGAAAGCGAACATCTACAAAAGTCCTACAATGACTTTATTGTGCAGTAACGGCAGTCTGTGCGGAGACGTTTAGAAAACAGCCGACAAGTGTCTCCAAGCCATTTTCTCCTCAAACAGGCACTTTATTAAATCACAGAAGCTTTCATGTGTGCATCGGTGGAACCCACAAGCTCTCCTGCAGCAGAAGCAAAGGGCAGCAAAGCCATCACAGCGAAGTGAACGAGATTACAGCTTGGGCTTTTAGGTCAGCTTTAATGTTGTGTCTGAGAGCCAGCAAACCTTCTGAGAAGGGACTGAAAAAGACCGAACGGCCTCACCCCCTTTTAAATGGGAGAAGTGCATGTTTGGGATGTTACGATCACCGACACCCTCGCTCCTAGAACCTGGACGCTAGTACATCCCCCGCTGGCTTTGCGGTACGCACGGCTGAACGCTTAACGATTCATAAATGTGTCCAGCTTGCCAATGAGTTAATTTTAATGTCTCATTTCGTGCGTTGAACGAATCGAACGTGGGACAGTGGTGAAAAGTATTGGGCTATCTGCTTCAACGATTATCACTGGCGATCCAGCGCGGCAATGAGACAGCAATAATGGGCACACACAGCCTTGATGACAAGATCGACTGGTAGCTCTCGTCACAAGCCTTTGTGTAATGAATTGGTAAAATGGTCCTGTAACCGTACCATTTATGTACATATATGCGTAGGTCTGATTATTGTGCCACAAATTTTTTTGCGCCCGTTTTATTTAGTAATAGATACTATACCATGTATATGGTGTAACTGCATCAAGCATTTATGGTATTGCAACTATTTATATGTAGAATGCAGGTAAGGGTATTTTAACCAGTAGAAGTAGAAACGGGTATTTCTAGTTAATACGCTATTTAATTATATATCGCATGCTGGTTTTCGGGATGAGACGCTAAAATATTTAGAAATAAGACCCGGAAATATTTACAATATAGCATCGACTGATTGAATTAGTGATTTTATTTTGCGCTAAAATAGAAGAATGGCTCTATGGGGCTACACTCATTCTACAACGTAATGAAGTACTAACTATTTTAGTTGTCACAGTTAACTGATGTGCTAAAGCTGATCTGCTATATATTTCTAGCCCGCCTATCTGCTACCTATCGGACTGTTTGTCTAAATCGCCTATAGATTTGAAGTCACCGAAATCACCCACGTCAAGGCATCAGAGCTCACTGGCTTCCCTTTCCCAATATGCTGTTGTTTCTCCTTGTTCATCCCCCGTCCTCGTCTGGGTTAAACCAAGAGTTTTCACACAACTCTGTGGCTATCAGGGCAAAAGAGCAGCATGGCAGTGGCGCCTTCGACTACTTCACAACATCGTCGTCGTCTCAGATATCATCTTGCCCTTAGCCTACTATCGTTGGCTAATGTACAAGTTATCTCGAGTGAAGTCGCCCTGTTCGTGGTAAGTTTAAACACGGCAACTTGATTGATACACCCACTTAGAAGACTAGAGGGAACATCTTCCGTAGTCAGCGACCGAGTCCTGCAAACGCAGCGGCTGTAGCCGATGCTGGTTGAAGCTGCCTGCTGATGCAGTTGAGGTGCCCGGTTGACGGCTAACGTCCCCTGGCTGAAGTCGGACGCCAGGTCCTCTACGAGGCGGTTGAGCAAAGACAGGACTTCTGAGGGAAGGCGCGCGGTGGGGTGGCTGAGTTAAATTGGGATAGTCCCGCGTATGGGTTGGGGGTATCGCTGCTCCACGACGGCTGCATACCATCTTTACCGAAACGAGACGTTCGACCTCAACTCTTTCACCACCACCACCATCTCCGCAGCCGCAACCAGCACCGCCGGTTCCATCCATGATGAACCTTGCTATGTTAAAAACACTTCAAAACTTCCTGTCCGTCTATAGCAGCCGGACAGCGGACGCGGGTGCGGAAAAAAAAACTCCCCCTTCAGTTCACGGCTCTTTCGTTCCGTTCATACTAAGGCAGACAAGTAAGCGAATCAAACCGAACAAGTGAAGCGGACTGGAGTTAACTTGTGGAGAGATAGTCGCGTACGGCTAGATACAATTTTTCATGCCTGCACACATAGACCTTTTCGACAACTTTGACTTGTCATACGGCCAGCTCCTTGCTAAAGGAGCTGGCAAGGAGCAACCTCTTCCTCCTCCTCCTCACTCGGGCTAAAGCCAGACCCACCTAGGCGGACGGTCGGGTGGCTCAGAAAGACAAAGCGATTAGGTCACACTGCCGCGTGGGCTCAAAATAGACAAGAAAAAGACAGATGCGTTGTCTGCTCGCTTTTTAATTTGCTGATAGGCTACAATAGGGGGCTGGCCTGCCACGACTAATTTTATGAGGTAGGCAATGGATTGTAGTAGTGGTGCGCGTGGTGATGGCTACGGCAACGATAACTTTCGCATAAGATCATCAGAAATCATCCTTGAAACATATTTACCTTACGAGATAAAAATGACTTGGCTTCGACTGGCTAATAGTTGACTGAAGTAAACGCTCACATCCTTATGTACTTACGCTCGGATGCGGTTTTTTATATAAACCTTTTTGCACTATATATATATATAGAGAGAGAGAGAGAGAGAGAGAGTTAAAGATATAGGGGAGAGAGAGCAACAAGGTGCCATTTAGGCATATGTAGAGGTCTGATCACACTTCTATAGACTTGACTCTTAAATATCCTTCTGCTTGCACGCAGTGCCATGTATGCGTTCAGAATAGCTATAAAGGATTAAATCGCTAGTAAGCTACGGATACCCGCTAGGCACACTGGCTTAGCTCATCTTTTGCAATATGTGTCCCACAAACATAATGTAATATACGCAAAACAAAAGGAAAGCTACGGCTTAATAACGAGCCTTATCGTAGGTCATTTCCTGGGCCTTTGCCGTAGGGAGCGCTGAGGAGGAGGCGACTAGATTAAGGTTCAATGCATTAATTTATGTCATCCTAGAATCTAGGGGACCTAATGTAATCTAAGATTAAATAAAAACATTGAGAAGCGGAATGTTTTTACTATTGTGGTTCTCATTATTATCATTGACAAAATGCATACCATTGATTTTAAGCTATTTGCTATATTAAATTAAACAAAACATGATACCTGAGACTACAGCAGCTGCTCAACTTGTTCTACTATTTTGGTATTTAACTAGCGTACGCAAACTTGCTATTTAGATAAAGGTAAACTTACCATTCAGCAGCGTCTCGGAATTAATCTTTAAGCCTACAATTCTACTAAACCTGGGGGTCAACATCCGTTGTCGAACTTTTTTTATAGACTATTTTTATAGACCCCTATGGATTTGGAATTATGTTGAAAAATCTCTTCAATGCACCGAAGGCTGAATATGTTGACATGTCTAGGGTTTTGTAGCAGCATAACGAGTATTGAACTGTACATGTTGAGAAGCGATCCCGTAGACAAGTAATTATCGTTCGTGCTCTCCCGTGTGCATTTTAGTTGTCGCCTTCTACGTTGTTCAAAATGTAGACTGACGACCAAGACCGGCATATGAGGCTGCTAATGATGATCATAGTCGAGTTGTTTTTTTGTTGTTGTTGTTGTTGTTCACACTGTCATTGTCGAAGTAAAAGGGGCCCAACCCATTTACCACGACAGTTGCTGCGGCCGCGTTGAATCTTCGAGACGAACCGGATCAATTTAAGTTTTCGTCGTCGTCGGAGACTACATCCTTAGGAGACTTAGGACGCTTCTCCCGTATCGGTTAGCACGCTGTTTTCGAACCACCCTACGATATAGCCCGTGGGGTCATCGGATCAGCGAGCAGCGACAAAAACGTGTAAGCGCAAACTTGCAGGTCGATGGCGGAATAAACCAATACAAACTTCGTGTGTATGCGTGAGTGTGCTTGTGTGGACGACGATCTGTTGGTGCATGGTGAGATGCCTCGCTTACATGCAAAGTTACTGAATTTGCCATCGCTGCTGCTGCTGGGACTCTTCTTGGACTCAAGAGGGTCGGTCGGTCGGTATTCAGGCATTCAGCAAGCGCTGGAGAGGGCGGGCTTCGAGACGGGGTTGGCGGGCGGCGGGATGGGATGGCGTTGGACAAGGCCTTGTCGTCCCGTTTATTCGTTCTTTCGTTCGTTTGAATAAACAAAAACTGAACTGCGTCCGTCCGCGTTGGTCCATGGTCGCGGGTTAGCAGCAGCAGCAGCAGCAGCTATCGCTTCGGGTCTCGTTCGCCTAGCTGCAGTTCGTTAGTGTGAGTTAACCAGTCGAGGGTCCAAGCGACTAACCGGGCCGACAGGGGGGTGGCAAGAGACGACTTTGCCATCACAGAAAGCCAAACGGAGAGAGTGAGAGAGAGAGAGAGAAGGAGACGCTAAGATAGAGAATGAGCAAGACAGAGAGAAAGAGAGAGAGGCGCAAACAGATGCGAGACCCAGAGACTTGACGTATGGAAGAGTGGGCAAAATGGGGGAGCAGAAAGCGGAGGAGTTCCGGAGCGCCGCGCTCGCCGAAGAGGTCAGCACTAGCAGAAGCAGTAGTAGCATAAGAAGACGAAGCATTGGACGCCCGCACGCCTGGGGAAACGGTGCTGCGGGGGACGGTCATGAACGGGGGTAGCCATGGACTTCTGATTAAGCGAAGCCAAGTTTTCCTGCTGCTGCCGCCGCCGCTGGCGTCGTTGCAGCCCAGCGAGTGAAACGTGGACGGGCTAGCGGGCAGGCACGGCCGACCAAAGGCCACAACGAGGAGGAGGTGGGCTACGGGCATATTGAGAAACTCCACTACTGCTCCTGCAAGGATAGCTACTGCTACATTTACTATACGGCAGTGGCACAAGCAGGGGGCGCAAGCACGAGTAGTTCTTACAACTAATACTACTGCTGTACAGCGCCGCTAAAACTGGCGCCTTCGCCAGCGTGAACGGATATAGTGCAGCCGATGAGACTCAAGACTCGTCGACGACAACAACGACCCCGACAACAACGTCGCTTCATGCAATAGCAACACCAGCAGCGGCAACTCACTTATCGGAAGACTAGGCAACTTTTTATGCGTCAGGCAACACCACATGGGTAAGTACGCAAAGCAAGCATTGCGACGGCGGCTGCAGCAACAGAAGAAATGGTGATGTTCATACTGCCCTTATAACAAGTTTTGGTAAGTTTGGGATCGACACAACCGTGGGGGTCGAGCCTTGTCGTCTTGAGGAGAGATCCTCAGAGAATTTCAAAGTAATTTGTTGTTTTCTTTCTTATCTTGCGTTTCTTGCAACCCCGACCCATAACAGCGCGGCCGTGTATATCGTCTACACCTTCCAGGCCTGCAGGCTTCCTGAAGAGACATTCCGAATTTGGTTTGGGCGATTCCGAACAAGTTCACTCCATGCACCACTGTTTCAGAAAATGTTTTCACATAACTCACTGAAATGAATAAGTATTTTGCAACCGACTTCTTGTTTCGGTGTGCTGATAGACTAGATAAAGGAAATTATCTAATTAGATACGTATACATACGGATTTATTATTTGCTTGACATATATACCTAAATATTTATGTTACTCTTTTATATCAGGGGCGCTTAGAACAACAAAAGCGGAAATGTTGAAATATCTAGGGTTTCCCAACTGTTATTGTGGCAATCATACATGTATGTACTTATATATATATGCTAACGCATGTACACATGCAAATGTGTAGACATATATTCGTAGACAGGTATACATATGAACTTGTGTATATACATGCGTACACCCGAATTTTAACAAATGTCCCTATACGCATATAAATATAGAAAACATGGGCTTTTCACGCTATCTGTTCATCTGACAGCTTTTAGCACAATTTTTAATACAATAAAAGTTTCTTCTCACACAGGATTGAACCTGCGATCGAGAGTACCAGAAGCCAGAGAGATCGCGCCTCTTAGCTACCCAGACCACTATATATACGTATCTTCGAGTGTCTGTATATATATATATACATCTTTCTGATATTGGTGTTCGAAGACAACACAGAGGCAGAAAAATACTCCATCTATTGTGCGGAACACTACTAGTTCGCAGCGCCGTCTGCAGCTATAGCATGCCGTCGTGTTACGGCCTAACCAGACGTGTGCAACGGGTCCAGTCGGGCCTAGATAGCCACAAGTGCGGAAGGCTGCAGAGTTTCACTTGCATTGCCGCTGAATTACCTACGACGTCTACGCGCGAAAATAGGAATTAATGGTTTGCGATAGAGACAAAAGAGATCGCCGAAATAGGCTGTGGCGGAGGTGGTAGATGACGGCAAAATATCTGCGTGTATATGTGCATATACACATCTAAGAGGCTAGCGGAGGAAGGGCGGAAAGGGCTCAAAACTGCATAAGGAAAGGCGGATGCATACCTATTATATATATATATATATATATATATATATACGTATGTCCCTTTTCCAATCTCGGCCATTGTCTGGTCATATTATATGGCTGGCCCGTTAGTTGCCATCTGCCCACCCGCTACTATAGACGGCAATCGTGCTAGTCGTGCTCCTGCTGGACTCAACCATAACAACAGCAGTTCAGTTCTTGTGACGATGGCGGTCATAGACCATTGCCCGTCGGCATTCCCCCTCCCACACGCCCCCCCCCACTAAACCTACGGACGTTCACAAGTCACAGCTAGCCAGCCATATTACCCCTCCGGACTTTCCCCTTTTCGCCGATCTCTATTCTCTGCCCTTGTGCAACCGCCGCCCCGCGGACCAGCCACCCCGCGACCCCCCGGGATTCCCTCCCTAGAAGCCCCTTTCTCTCTTCCACCCTGAAATTCCTTGAACAGCCGGCCGCTGGCAGCCAGCGGTAGACCTTACCCCTTAAACGACCCCCCTGTTAAGCCCTACCCCTTCGGCAAGCGTCCATCGCGGCCCGCCGGCGCGCTATGTCGCTCAAACTGCTGTCGTATATAGGTTAGGTTAGCTGAGTTGGGCAGTTGGTCGGTCGGTTGGTCGGTTTGTCCCTTTGACAATGATGATGGTATGGTGGTGGCGGTGGCGGCTGCAGCGATGACAGTGATGCTGCTAGTGGCGCTACTGCTCATAGCGTTGATGCTGATACTGCCTTTGCCGCTATACATGATGATAATGATGACGCTGATGATGATCGCGATGGTGACGCTGATGATGATAATAATAATAATAGCCCACTGCGCTTAAACACTTATATGCCCTATGGCAAGCAACCCTACCGGTGGGGTAACCCCATATGCCAGCCGTAGGCAATAATACTAAATCAAGAGTTTGAATGAATGACCATTTACCCATGCGAGTTTTCCTCCAGCTCTCTCTCTCCTTCTTTTTCACCCTGCTCGTCTCGGTCACCCATATATCTATCTTTCTGTCGCTTATCTCCCTTACCCCGCATTTATGTCATCCTTTGCAATTTCTCCTTCACGTCTGTTATTTTCGCTGTTTTCCAACCTCTCCTGCTCCGGCCCGTCCCCCAAGTTCTTCCTCATCTGCTCTACCTTCTATTATAAACCTGCCTCAAATCTCTATATGCTTCTCTATCTTTATCGTTGTTTCTCTATTCGTTGCTCATATATATATATATATATATATATATATATATATATATATATATGTATTTTTCTCTCCGCTTCTCTTCTTTTGCCTGCCTCTTCTATTACACTCGCGCTCTCTTGCTGAGACTGTTCAGACCGCCTTTGACGGCAGGTCGGGTTCAGCGTTGCTGTGTCTGCTGGTCGTTTAGGTCGCGGATGACGCCGGCCGAGCAGGTATCATCGAATATCCAACTCGTCGAGTAGCATATGGTGGCTCTGCTGTGGGCCCAACGCAGCTTGCTTTGGGCCAGTTTTCTGTCATTCGCGACAGGAGAAGAAGAAGAAATAGCAGCGGCAACCTAGAGCCTTAGGTTACCACATAATGCTGCGCGGCGGCGGCCTCGGCGAATAGCCATTTGTATATCGTTACCACTTATAGCTCGATGCTCATCATGCCCTCGCCGCATTTGGTCCTCGCTTAGGTGCCTATTTCGTGCAGGCTTCTCACACCAGCGACTTTCTGCCCTGGCCGCGACCTTCCGCTGTCCACCCCTCACCACCGATAACTTTTCTAGGGAAGTGTCGTTCCCAATAATCGCTCTTTAAGCGCTATCAAGCGGCTTGGCTTGCTCAGTCCGTGCATAGATAGCTTGCCCATACTATGTTTGGAAGAATATAGAGGAAGGAAAGCTGGAGTTGGTTATTTCGCGGTCCCAATGCGGTACGGCGTCTACCGATCACGCACAATTCTGAATGCAACTATATGGGCGTCCCTGAAATGGAAGTACACTATTAGGGTTAACATAAAACAAATCTAGAAGCAGCTGATCGAATGCCAATCGAATGAAGAATAATCTCTTTGTTTTCCTGTATTTATATCTATATATATATATTGGGTCTACAAAAAAGTCTTTTTGGATTGGCGCTTGCGCGGCTTTCTTGGCTCACTGTTTTCATGCGAAAAAGAGCGGGGAATCTGCTGGTCTCAACCATTTTGAAATCTGTTTAGCCGTTTGTTCGTAAAAGTGCTGCAAAATGGAGGTAGAAAAATGCCAAATTCAGGCGATTCTACTCCATGAGCTTAAAAATGGACTGAGTGCAACGCAAGCTCACAAAAAAATGTTAAAATCGTTTGGAGATGCAAACAGAAACAGAATATGCCAACAGTGGTTTGAGAAGTTCCGAAAGGAAAATTTTAACCTCGAAGATAAGCTAGATCAGGAAGGCCAAGTGTTGTCAGTGAGGAGGTTTTTCGAATGAAAATCCAGGAAAATCCCACTATAACAACTGTGGAACTTGCCGAGGAGCTTCATATTAACCAACAAGCTGTTAGCACAGCTTTAAAACGCCTCGGAATAACTTCCAGGCTGTGCAAATGGGTACCTCACGAACTCAGCGACTTCAAAAAGATGACGCGCATGCCCGTCTGCACTTCTTTGCTTACCAGGCATCAAAATTTGCCTTTTTTCCATCGTTTTGTGATCTGCGATGAATAGTGGGTCTTCTACGACTCTCCTGTCAGGAAAAGGTTCTGGTCAAGTAAACCTGGCACCTCAGTCACCCAGCCCAAAAAGGACATACACGCAAACAAGGTTTTATTGTGTATTTGGTGGAATGTGGGCGGAATAGTGCACTATGAACTTTTACCGCGTAACCAGACGATAAATACGGCCGTGTACTGTCAACAACTCAAAAAAGTTCACGAAAAATTAAAGCAGTAACAAATTCACTTCTATCGAACACGTGCGTTCTGGACTGGAAGAATATTTTGCCACTAAAAACCCAGACTTTTACAGAAAATAAATCGAAAACATTGTAAATCGTTGGGCAGAGGTTGTATCTTCAGGTGGAGAATATTTGAATCAATAAATAAGACCTCCCGTGTCTCCTATATGTGTGTTTTCTTTATAGCGCCAAAACCGAAAAAAAAACTTTTTTATAGCCCTAATATATATAACAGGTAGTTCAACAAGTCTTTAAAATGAGAACCATTAATTTTCCAAATCTTGTTTTTAATTTTTTCTGGTTCGA